>JANHJO010001820.1:112630-123862 GCA_032468235.1 Pseudoxyrhopus heterurus | reverse complement strand
GGATGGAGTCACTGAAGCAGTCGGTGCGAGCTTAAATGGACTCCGGGGGGTGGTAGAGGACAGGAAGGCCTGGAGGATCCATGGGGTCGCGATGGGTCGGACATGACTTTGCAACTAATAACAACAACAAAAACAGTACACATCAGCTTGACCCACTCAATTACTATTGAATCATGGATAAGGGAGTCCTTATCGCAGGCTGACCTGGCATTTAGGGGCAGAAGCCCAAAGCCAAGGACATTGAAAGTCTGAAGAGCAGGAACTGGGGCTGAGAATAAAGTGCTGGAATGCAGAATCTGTAAATTGAGACTGGATTCCCTGTAAGTAGGCTGCCCTCTCTTTTTTCATGTGTATCCTTACCCTTTATTCCTTGTTATTATCTGAGCCCAATGCCCAACATACCTGCCCACTGACCCTTGCAGGTAAAAGAGCCCCATCTCATCTCCCCAATGCTACAACCATCCAACTAGTGGCTAACCAGTTCTTCAGGATGCTTTTGTCCCAACACCTGGCATCCCTAATTGTAGACTGTCACTGTACACCCCCTTAATGCTCACAATATCTTCTATGCTCATCTGACTCTCCTTGAACTCTAAACACACCCATATTCCACATGCAGGAGATAACAGGCATCTACACCTAAGGCAGGAACAGGACCAACCCCTCAACAGAATCCACTAAGGATCTCTTTTCTCAGTGTTCACAAATAGAGCCTTGAGTGGTGCAGAGGGTTAAGATGCTGTACTTTGTAATTAAGTATTCAACTCCCAGCTGCCTGCAATTTAGCAAGTTCAAATCACACCAGGCTCAAGGTCAACTCAGCCTTCCATCCTTACGAGGTAGGTAAAATGAGTACCCAGATTGTTGGGGGCAATATGCTGACATTGTAGAGAGGGTTGCAAGCCCTGATAGGCGGTATATAAATACAGTGCTATTGCTATTGCTATCTTATTCAATTTATCCACTAACGTTTCAGGAGAACGACGTCAATCCTAGAGCAGCTGGTAAAGAAATAAGAGGCACACACTAGAATGCTTAGATGCCACCACACCATACAAAAAAAAGGCTAATGCCAGTGTGGAAGGCCTTGTGACATCCAGATAATCAGTTCAGTTCATCAGTTGATCCACTCAACACTGTTGCCCATAACCCATGCTCTTTGAAATGCAAGGGGTAGGCATTGCTGGTTCATGGAACAGCCCACATTTACTGTAGATGGAGAAGACACATTATAAATCCATTTTTTTGGACAAACACCAGCTGCTGATGCTATATGGCCACTGCCACATTTTTACTAGCTGAACAGTAGTGCTAAGCACTATGCACTGCTCCAGTTGGTCGCTGGTGGTTCAGCTGGATCATTCTGCAATGACATTACTGAACAATCCAGATGGCCACACAACCCAGCCTCACCCTAAATCAGAGACTGACCACTGAGCAAATCTTCCTCACTGATCATCCAAAAGTGGCTCAGGAAGCTCTGCTCTCCATCAACTTTCACAGCACCATTATCTCTGCTGAGTCATTTATTATTATTGATTCAAATTTATATAATTTTTATTACTTAACTAGCTGATAACCTGGCTTCGCCTGTGTATTTATTTATTAGGATGCTGCATCTAGATGGAGTAGCTCTATGGGCCCATAGCTCTATGGGCCTGACGCTGGTTCTCGTGCAGCGTCACACATCAGAGGGAGCCTGCTTGTGGAGTAATCAGCTCAGCACTATTTTTAGGGGACACAGACGCCCTGAGGGTGCTAGGGCTGTCTTACCTCAACAGTGTTTGTTCCTGGAGAGTAAGTTATCTGTGTATCAAGTTTGGTTGAAATTGGTCAAGCCGTTGAAAAGTCTATGTGGAACATACACATCTACATCCTTTTTTTATATACAGTATAGAGGATATGTAACACAAGATGGAAAACATATCAGCATCCTCCTTTGTCCTATTTTCCCCACAACTGAGGTGGGTTGAGCTGAGAGAGAGTGATTGGCCCAAAGTCACCTGGCCAACAGCAACCAAAAAGAGTTATATGGTTATATGATTATATAGTTCTGATACCTGTGGATGCCATTTAAATGAGATAACTTGTAGATCACCTCTCAATGAAGGTGATAGTATGGAATCACTCTGGGACAGAGGGCAGTGGTTCATTTGGAATATTTGAAGTTGAACTTCCATTAAGTTCATGAAAGTCAAAGCTGCTCTTGAACAAAACAACAACACTGAATTAGAATTGGCCATTGGAAATATTTGCTCATAAGAATTCTTTTGATGAGGTTCCATCCTAATATTTACTCATAATTTGCTTTTCATGAGCATATTTGGAAAATGTGTTTAATGCAATTAACCAAAGCAAAGGGATTTCGCTTCCCTAGATGGGGGGAGATTTTGATTTCTTTGTATGTGAAGTATTGCTTTATTGGCACCCCAACTTTATTTTTTTTGTACATATAGTCAAAGAGGATCATACCACTTAATTCTTAATTCAGTTGAGAATCATGGACCCACACATGTATACACAAAGAGTCCTATTTAACTATATTGTGAGAATTTGTCTTCTCACTCCAGTTAGCATAACATTCCCTGTCTTGTTGATAATTCAAATTCTGACATGGAATTTGATATATTAATTATGCATGGCAGTTATATTCTCAATCTGATGAATGAGTAATAAAAAAAAAGGGAACTCCAGGATGCCTCAAAAGAGCACACATCTTCAGTACTGAGATTCTTGGAGGGGATTTTCCCTTGTCTTCTGTCTGGAAGGCATGATATTCAATAATTCAAGAGGAGCAAGAATCAACATATCTTACAGCATATTTGATGTGCCAACAAACAGACTCAAGACTGTTTCATTTCAATTAGTCCCTTTGTTGCCAACAAAAGACTGACAAACACATTGAGAGAGAGGCCAGGTGTTGCATATTCTTGCTTTTGCCTGTTGCTATTTGTTTTGTGATAGTTTGCTGAACATTCCTGCTATTCCCCCTTTGCCATATTTTAGCAACTATTGTTCCCCTCGTATCGTCTTACCGAGGATCAAGCGATTCTATCCTGCACAAAATAAAGATTGCAAGTCCTTTTCAAGACCCTTTCTGAACTCCTCGGCTAATTGGCTCAGGTGTAAGCCAAGCCAGCAGGCCTGCGACTTTGATGTGACATTTTAGAGCTGAGCACCTGGTAACATCCTTGTTTGTGTGTCAAATACCAGCCGGCCTTGCCTGCTGCTCAAGACTGGCTAATAAAAATGCTAGTAATCACGTTGTATTACAAGGCTCAAATTCATGCTGTTACTTTATTGCAAGGCTGTCATTAATTTTGCAGGGTGAACCTGGAATCCGATCTGACCTGTTTTTAATAAGTGTGGGTTTGTGCACGAGGTGTGTTTGCAAGTGACAGAAAGGTGACTACCAGCTGTTCCTCCTTTACATGTAGTTCTACCTTCGCCTTTGATCAATAATGCTGTTTTGCTTAAAAGAAACTTTCCCCCCCCTCCTTCAGTAAGGAGGTAGAAAAAGGCCCTCCTTGTTCCCGTGGTTTATTTATAAAGAATATACAATTATGCAAAGGTCAGTCAGTGGAAAATAATTTCTCTGGTGGCTTTTGCTTGACATGACTCTGGTAGTCTGCTTTGCAAACAGCTGGGCCACTCATTTCGCAGAAACCTCATCCCCAGTGGTGCTATTGGGAAGGCATAGAAGACCATTAAAAAAGGCATTATGAATGCATAAGCCATGCTACAAACTGAAAACTTCTGAAATGTACTACCTAGGGGACTGCGAACAAACAAACACACATACGTTCCACAAAAGGCCCAGATTCCATTAGAAAAAAATAGGTAATGGAAACCTTTCAGGGCCAGGAGGAGCAGGCAACCTGTACTTTCTTTTCACAAGGACATTTTTTTACCCCCTCAGCTGCTTAAAGCAGCAGTGGGGACCCTCTAGCCTCCAGACTCCATACAGTCTTCCCGATTTCCTTTATGGGTTCTTGGAATGCCAGGGTTGACTGCTGAAATTCAGAGGCACAATAGCTGCAGTTTTCAAAAATAAGGGTGTGCGTGAGGGGTGATGGGAATGGAAAGCTTCTGGGAGGCAGAATATTCTCACTTCCTCCCTTCCCACCCACCTGCCAAATATCCATCCAGTTGGGCCCCAGGTTAAAAAAAAAAGGCAATTAAAATAAACTCATGTAAGCTTATACCAATTACATCAAAGATATATCATGTTCAAGTGAAACCAAAGTAAACATGTCTACAAACAGATGGGAAGGGAAATAAGAGACGCAGAAGGAAGACCGGCCATCTTGATCCCATAGCCCCCCTCCTGCTTCCAAGAGTGACTTCTTCCTCTTTTGCCTGCACGACTGAGACAGATCTATACTTTAGAATACAGAGACCCGGTTTTCAACGTTTTATGATTTATTCATTGCTTGTATTATTAAGGTCTCCAGGGAAGTTTGCAAGAAGTTGATAAAAAAATACAAAAATCAAAATAAATAATGTACAACGTATTTAAAACTTCACTGATGGATTGACTGATTTTTCTACCAGCCACATTTGTATACCACGTCAACCCAATGACACACAAAATAAAATTATAAATGTAGACCCATCATAAATTTTGCTTTGCTTTGGAAAAATAATGGAGTTGAACAGCAGGTAAATAGTCCAATGAAAGAATGTTGTGAATTGTATGACACCATCAAAAAAAACCCAATACTTAAGAGTGGATAATCCTCCAATTCCTTAGATTTCTGATTATATAAAATCTTAATCATAAGCATCCTTTAAAGCTATTAGTTATACATTAAAAAAAACACACACCTTGAAATACAATAAATTAAACTGAAACAATCTTGACTGGGGTTATCTACCTTTACTTCAAAGAAGCAGCAACACTGGGAGACAATTTTAATCTGTAGTAATTAACAAAAGACATGCATAGGCAATACCACAAGTCAAAACAATGTCCATAACCCAGATATAGATAGGAAAGAATACAGTCTGTCATCATTCCAAGGTTGTCTGTAGTAAGATCAACATGAAATATTGCTGGATTAAACCACCCTCCTCAGCCAACTATCTTTTAGAAAATTCTGAAATGACAACTTCAATCCATCTAGGTACATCAGAGAGAAATAGAGGAATAGAATTAGAGGTTGCAAATGAGGAGAGAGATATGTGATATCATTTGCTGTTGGGTGCGTACCCATACGGTTTGTAAAGTTTAGTCCAGCCCTTGGCCCATTATTGTTAATTTAACTGTCAAGAATTACCACACAAATCCACAATACCATGATCAGGATGCCCTGTTGAAGCCCGTGTCTTGCAAAGACAAGTTACTCCATCTTGACAGTGAGTCTTGGTGTGGTTGATCTGCCTCGATCACCGCTGACAAACAAGCTGTTGTGCAAAAGCCCCTTTTTCTGAGCTGAGCAAGGCATCCATTCCACTAATTAGAAGTAAAGTGCCACTTCGTATTGCCACTACAAGGTTTGCTCAGATTTCTAACCAAATGAAACCCCTCATTCAAGATGTACTCAGCCCTATTAATTTGGCTATGCAAAATACTTACAAGCGGCACTCTTAAAATACAACAATGTTTGAACTGTTTCCAACGGATTACTTTTTCTCATCCCCTAAAGGTTTTCTTTTAATGGTGTTATTAATTTTATTGGTAAAGAAACATGCCAGATGTTCTAATCACTAATATGGTACAAATTTAGAAAGTCACTGAAGCATCTTCCTGGGACCAAAATATTGAACCTAATTGCTCAGGTGTTCCATCTACATTTAAAGACTCCTGCTGTTGAAGGACTTCTGTTCCAGCTCCTCTTTCATTGAAGCCCCCACAATGTAAGGAAATGGAAGGGGGGGAAAACCCGTAATGCTAACAAATTCAATTGGACAGAGTGAAAGGGGAACTGATTGGCAGGTTGCCGAAGACACAGAGATTTCTAATGATGGTTAAGAAAACAAAAGTAATTGGATTACACAAAGAAAATAAGATAAACATTCATTAAAATTACAGTAATAGACTATGACTAATGAACACATATGCATGCAAACAGCCCATGTTTAAATCCTGCAGGTCTACTTGCAGAAGTGTCAGTAGTAATTCCTAATTCTTCAGTAATTGCTATGTGTACTCCAGTTTAAAAGATATGGACTGGTTTTCCATGCACTGATTTTATCAGTCGTTGCTGTGGATGAATCAAATATATCATAATTGCTAATGGAATGTTATCTTACGTTCTTGCTGGATATTTTAAAAATGTAGTTGCAGATGTTAAGTGGATTTAGACGTAATAAAACAAATAGCCTGTTGATCAGTTTAGCCATGTATTTCCCACATCAATATTCAGCTTTATTATGGGAAGCTTAAAAGTGCATACAAACACAGTCTTGTCCTGTATTCATAACTAAGCCAGTTACAAAAGTAAATGTGCACAGTCTTGCAGCACTGAATTATTAAATAAAACAGAGATAAACCTTGGGGCTACAAGAATGTTATAGAGATGAGGGTGCTGTGAGCCACCACAACAGAATGAATAAACTACTGGAAATGAATTAGTAAGCTTTATATTCAATCTTCACCTCAATCAAAAAGGTTATTTGAGTATTGCGATAAGATGAAACAATGAGTAATTCAGCAATATGGCTGATCCACTTAGTCATCTATTGATGGTACTCAGTGTTTATTATCTCACTCTGCTTAATGATATGTCAAGTCCTGTTGCATAAGAAGGAGCCCTGGATGCTATAGCCATCTAAAAATTAAAAAGGGTTTTAAAGGGTCATGAACTAAGTGACTGAAATGTAGTCCCAGCATGCTATCTCGGTTTATCGGTTGTGCAGAGACCTAAGCAAGAGGATTTTGGAGGCAGGTCAAGCCACACCAACTTCAAGTTGCCCATCATACTTAACTTTGTACGATGGATCCATGATTAATAACAGTCATTCTTTCATTGCCCTCTGAAGTGATTGTCTGAAACATCCATTAATGGGAAAATATTATTTTTAATGCAGGCAAATAGCATGCTTTTCCTAAAGCAAGGGAAAATAATATGTTTTTTTTCCATGAAAAGATGACTGCTTTTGATAAACATTTTTCTTCTTACAATTTTTGTTTGTTCCAGTCCGTTTGTGGCTAATGTTAATTACTGTTCCTTGAAGCTACACTGCACATACACACCCTTTTCAGGTGCCGATCCTGGCAAAGGCAAACATGATTTGTTGGGATATTTGTCAAGAGAAGATACTTTAATTGTTGTTCTTAACTGTAAAACAAATCTAGGAATTTCCCTTTGCTAATCTTTAAAGTTACATCTAATACCCTGTAGCAGAAGAGCCACTCCCTCTGCTGGGGATAGTTCTATATACAGCATTTTTTATCCTCCTCACAATGAAAAGGTAAGAAATTAAATATACTTAATGTATTTAAATGCAAACATTAAAATACATTTAAAATTTATTGAATATTTAAATATCACCAGATATGTAAAGAGTCACTCTGTGATTGAGATGGGCAGTTTCTAAATGTTATAGGTAAAATAATGTTAAATGATAGTGGAGGATACAAAATAATTGTGATCTTCTGCAATAAGTTTTGCAAACAAGAGGGATTAATTGAAGAGGAAGCCACCCTCAATAACCTGGACCTGATTTTAATCAAGACTATGGCAAGTTGACTACTCTGAGTTTTATTTGGAAGCAAAAGACCAGCCATTTTCATATTTGCAAAGATTCAGAGACCATCTAAATCTTATCATATATCTCTTTGAGGAGCTTATTCTGCCATGGTCCATGAGTACTCACAGAGTATCATTAATGGCTAAGCAATTCCTCCTAAATGACTTCCATTTTTAACTCAACTTGTGAACATTTTCCCACAGTCCTTCAATACATTGGAGTACAAAATAATATTTAACACATGCCTGATCATGTAACGAGTTATGAGGATATGCATTCCTTACATTAAGGTAGTAGAAAACATAATAAAAAAACACTCCAGGAAACAGGTTATGGTAACCTGTATGGTAACCTTTTAGGGTAAGAGGCTTGCACCTTTCATAAATGCACAAAGATCCATTTCCATAGAAATAATATGGTAGTGTTTGGTCTAGATCAGCAATGGCCATCTGATTTCATAGATGTTTCAAACATTTTAAACAAAACTGCTCGAAACCAATCATCTGTGATAGATGTACCATCTAAATATGCCAGGGCCATTCCTTGATCTGACAAATTGGGGAGAGATGTAGCTGCCACCTTTCAGAATATCTTCCAGAGAAAACACTTCACAAATTGCAAACAGATGCATGTAAGGAATTCTTAAACAAGCCTCTGAAGACATTTTTAGAATGTTACCATATTCATCACTTTGTCACTCATAGTGAAACTGAGGCATTTGTCCTAAAGAGGCTCAACTGAAAATTAAACTCTTGAGATATCTTACAGCTAGAAACATCTACTAATATGGGGCCTTTTTATCAATGTTCTTTCAGTGCTATAATAGCACTTATCACCATATTTTCCAAGCCATAAACAATAGTAGAAACTATCACTCAAGTTTTTCATTTATTTCTCTATGAAGTTCAGAATTGTGGTGGTTTCATAGGAAAAATTTCTTTTAATGTGTTCTCATTTTCTTTTCCAGATCTTTATTAGCATTGCATAATATAGCTTTCCACTATTTTAGCCCAACTTTTACTAATTGTTTAAAAAAAACAACCCTCCATTTCTGATGGCACAGCGGTTAGAATGTAATATTGCAGGCTGACTCTGCCCACTGCCAGGAGTTCGATCCTGACAGGCTCAATGTTGACTCAGCCTTCCATCCTTCCAAGGTCAGTAAAATGAGGACCCAGATTGTTAGGGGCAATACACTAACATTGTAATCCACTCAGAGAGTGCCGTAAAAGTGGAGCAGCGTATAAGTCTAAGTTCTGTTGCTATTGCTATTTTTGGGCACCCTCTCTAACATCTTGATCAAACCAATATTCAGTGATTGAACTACTGCTTTTTACTCTTCCTTTTTATAATTTAAATAACAATAAGGTGACCAACTTTTTTACAATGAAAAGGAGGAACAATTAATAATTACCGTGAGTCTACTGCATGTGTATGTGCCGTGTCGTGTTTCGGTAAGAAGTAAACAAAGGCACTTGCGCGCGGAGCGCATGCATCTCATAATCGCATCTCGCCACACTGTACTGAGCCTTGATGAATCATCATGTCAAATACAAATACATCACATCACATGCAACGGATTGGATCAGATTGGCATCGATCGAATACGGAGATTTACAGATTAGTCTTCAAATATCAAAAAGGAGGACATGTAGGAGGACCACTTTTTGAGGGAGGACAGAACTTACCAAAGGACTGTCCTCCCTAAAGGAGGATGATTGGTCACCTTAATATCATACATGGACTAGCAGTATATGTTAACATTTCTCACCTCACCTAGATTAGTAAAACACAATAAAATATAAATGTTAAAAAGATCTGTGTTCCGATACCTATGTCTAGACTCTAGGCCATCTAACCATTGAAACACAGCATTGTTTATATTTTTAAAAATCAGATACTGGACTGGTATAGGCCCTCAATTACAGCAGGTGACGATGTGATCTACAGTTTGACGTGGGACCCGAAAGACACTCTGAAGGGAAGATACTATGCTCCATTTATATACTGAATCCAGGCAGACACTATGTGAGGTGTGACTTTCCCCAAATTTAGTAACATTACCTCATAAGCCAAAATTGATTTCCTGGAAAATTCTTTACCTTTCACTACTAATTCACCTAGGTAGAATATGAAACCTGCAGCCAGATTTGGAGAAAAGCTTCTCACGTACCTTTTAGGTGTCAACCATTCCATTTTGCCTGATAGCCAACCTGGTGGGAAGTTTATCACTTCCCAGCTTGGCTCTCTGAAGGTGATACAAGGCAAAACTCCAAGATGACTGATTGTTGCAATAACAGAGGATAGCAGCTTGTCAAATTCAGAATACCAAGTGAAAGCTGCAATTATCACCTGAACAGTATGAAAAAAAAAATATCTCCCCACAAGAACCATGTCTGCATTTGGGGTACATGCTGTGGGAAGGGGAGGAGGTAAAGAAACATTAGATAAAACAGATAATCAGACAATCCCTTCTCAACTTCTCCCAGTTGAATACTGTTAGCTAATTTGTTCTCTTAATTCTCCCAAGGTTCATAAAAAAATAAATAAAGGAATTAAACACGAGGCAGACAAAACAGGAAGAGTGAAGAAGGAAATAAAACACAGAGGCATAAAAGCCTCTGGGAATGGATAAGAGGATGTTCTGGCTTATCTCAAGAGGAGCTCTTGACTCTCAAAAATGACATATTGTTTTGTTACCTTGCATGAGGCTAAGGAAGACAGAGTGGGTATGGTGACAAAGAAGGCTGTGCAGCATGGATTCTTCTGCTTGGGTGTCCCAAAGATGCTTTTTCAAGAGGCAACTGGACTTTCTGGTTTTTCTTTGAAGACATGTTGCTTCTCATCCACTTCTTCAGCTCTGACTGGGTGGTGGGAAAGTCCAGTCAGAGCTGAAGAAGCTTCATGGATGAGAAGTGAAACATCTTCAAAGCAAAAACAGAAAGTCCAGTTCCCTCTTGGGGAAAAAACCCCCACCTTTGGGACGACCATGACCTGGATGACTGAGAACCTCCATAGACATTCTGCTTGCTGGAGTTCCCAGAAGTCATCTCTTTCATCAGTGACATCATGAAATGATGCCCTTGCCTTAAATCCAGAAATGAGCTTCCCATCTCAGCCTCATCGTCTTGTCCTTACCCTCAAACATTTCCCATGGACCAGCTCCAACAATTTTTTTATTTTTTCCAGCTCTCATTATGAAGGAGTTGGGACGAAGCCTAGGAACTCATAGAGTTTGCCTAAGTGATCAAGGATCAGGATGCAGCGAATTTGTTTTCCAACCACTTCACCTAGCTTTTTCAATGTGTCTTTATCAAGAATGAGAATGCAGAATGCACTTAAAAATAATAGCGTATCCTCCTCCACTGGAATGATCATTCAACATACAAACTGAGGAAGGGGGGGAAACCAACCTGGGAATTTTAAAGAAAGTAGAAGACAAGTCAGATCAACAAAAGCATTAAAAAAACAGCAGGTGCCTCTGCCAAGGCTTGAAAACAGAAGACAGCATTTCCAGACCTTTGATTCAGGCAAGTC
>JANHJO010001819.1:62345-76188 GCA_032468235.1 Pseudoxyrhopus heterurus | reverse complement strand
GGGGTAGGGTGGGAGGGGGAGGCATGGGCAGGGTCAGCCAGGAGTGGGATTTGGGGGTTCTCCAAACTGGGCAGACTTTTAGCAAGAGGATCTCCTGAACCCCTGGTTGTGTTTGACCTTGGGGAGCCAGGGTGGGTGTGGCCAGGATGGGCATGGCCAGCTTGACATCACTTGTGTTGAGGGCACCTGTGGTGGCCCGAGTGCTCTGCCAGCGAAAATGGGCTCCCGAGCTCCGTTTTTGGTTGCGACAGCCTCCTGCAACCCTCTGCCAGTGAAAACAGTTTTCCGTTTTCACTAGCAGAGGCACCTTCGCTGATCCTTCGCTGATCCAGGTTGGCCCCATGGGTCAGATCTAAGCACCCCACGTGCCGGATTCAGCCCGCAGGCCTTGACTTTGACACCCCTGTTCTAGATGGTCATCTAGTACATTGGAATGGAAAGATCAGAATCAACTGCTCTCTTCATTCCTCTTTTCAGTTTCTCAGGTTCAAGAACCATTTTCCACGAGGAACTAAGCCCATATAGAACAGGAGCATGAGTGGAGATTATATAATGACACACTGTAGCTGTAATTATTTGACATGATTAACTTTACTTAAATTAGGCTTTAAAATCATTCCAAGGTTGAAACTATGGTTAAAGTTGTCTACCTTAGCCACAATCTCAAAGTACGGTTTGTAGTAATGTTACATTAATTACTCCACATGCAATCTAAATCCATATACTTGGTGAGGTGGGCTGGTGGGAGGTATTTTTTTTTTAATTCATATTTATTCCATCTATTTGATTTATACGTCATACTAGCAATAGCCTTGTGCAGAAAGTTAAAAAGGTTGTTAAAAATCAAAATAAGGATTTAAAATTCTTATTTATTTGCTTCTCTGATTTTTACCCTACCTTTTTACTTTGGTAAGTACTCAAAACATCTACAAAATTTAGAAACAAAAACAGAATATTAAAAAAAAATACTGATTAAAGGAACAATAAAATAATTGGGGTTTATTTATCATCCTTGTACATAGCTATATTTTATGATGACTCCCAGTGGATAAGCATACACATCAAATATCCATAGTAAACCAATTTAAGTAATTAGATTTAAATTAATCAAATTAACACAGGCACAGTAATGATAATAATCATGATAATATACATAAAAATGTCAGAACATCACATAGTTACTAGGATCGGGATATTAACAAAATTAAGTATGTCTACTATGACTGGTACCAATTAACAATTAAAAGCCTGTTGAAATGAGTTGCTCTTCTAAAGGCAAAGATCTGGGACTAAGTGCAACCCAAAGGATTTTATGCAAGAAGTCTTCTCCCACTTCCACAGCAAGAGGCCTCTAACAATGGAGACCTCTTCAGAGGAGGCCTCCTGAAAGACAAGAAGCCATACATATGTTTATTTAAAAACAAGTGGTAGAATATAGCCAATCTTGATGGAGCCCAAAACAGTTAAACAAGATCATACCTTCTTAGAACTTGAATGGATAGCCAGAAGGATATATCACAACCATAGGTTAAACTGGGAACCTTCCATAGGTAATAGTAACCTTCCATACTAGTCTGTAGAGATTCTCAGTCATCCAGGTCATGGTTGTCCCAAAGGTGCTTTTTCAGGAGGCAACTGGACTTTGTTTTTTCTTTCTTTTGAAGAAAAACATCTTCAAAAGAAAAAGAAAGAAAGAAAGTCCAGTTGCCTCCTGAAAAAGCACCTTTGGGACAACCTTCCATACCGTTACCAGAAAAACTTGTAATGTCCACAGAATCCAGAACTGTCAGCTGAATGCCAAAATGTGCACTAGGGTTTCATCATATAAGCTCTGCTCCTTACATATTTAGAAGCAACACCAAAATTCACATTAAGAGGGAATCCTTTGTCATTTGCTTCTGCTTTGCTCCCCCATAGATGCCAATGTACATCCATGTAGTTACCAGGAGTCAAGACTGACTCACATTAAGATTCCCTATTAATGTGAATTTTGGTGTTGCTTCTAAATATGTTAAGGAGCAGACAATTTGCTATCAATGCAGATCCTTCAAGACAGCTATTGGGTGATGCAGGAGCCTAGCTGCTGAATGTTGCACTATTCATTCATTCATTCATTCATTCATTCATTCATTCATTCATTCTGCATTTTTGTAAATAAATAAAAAGTAAGATTAACATGCACAGCAGCTCCTGCTCCAATAACAACCTTCTTCTTGATCTGAAATGAAGAGTGAGTAGCGCAAAGTATCCTATGTGTATTTCTATAGTTGATGGGAGACTTGAAAAAAATGAGGAGCCCTTGGTACTCTCTGAACGTATTTGTTTTCTTGCAGATGTTTCATTACCAAACTGGGTACCATCATCAGTACCAGTAGGGAGTGATATTTGTTCTCATTTTAGATCCTACTGGCTTGCCCTGTCAGGGTTGGTTGGTGTGGTTTTGGTGGTTCTTTGCGTGGGCTATTTACTGTCAGTTTACTTGGCAGTTCCTTCATAATTTGCTTCTTGATTGTTAGTGTAATGTTAATCCTGGTGTTAATCTCTGCTCATCTGGGTTGAGGGTTTTTTTGGTCTTTGTGTTCAGTCTGTCTGTTCCCTTTTTGGCTTTTTGATTATCTCTTTTGAACGGTATGTAGACTTGAAGAAGGATCCTTCAAGTTCTCATTTATCCTTTTAACTGCATCCCACTAGCACTCAATAGCCTGATGGAAGTGTGTTGTGATAGTTAACATGGGATGTATTCAAGGCCTGGATATTGAATCTGATCAGCCCAGGAAGAGTCACATTTATCACACTAGATATGATTGTGCAAAAACATTAATCCCTGAGGATCAAACAGCACTCCCAGACAGAGAGGACTGATTCTTTCAGGAGAAGTGGAACACTGTCTAATCCCAGTTAAACTTTCATCCTTAAGTCATATTTACCCATTCCATCTTGTCTGGATTGAATGTCACCTTGTTCTCCTTCATCCACCCATTATCAACAAAAGAAATCTTCTTTCTATTCTGAATCTGGAGAACCAGACAGACTGGAAAATGGACATGTTCCTGCACCAACTGATTGTCAAACTCTTGGCTGATGATAATGGAAGTTGAATTCCAAAATGCTTGGAAGATATTAGTTTGCTTACTTGTGCTATACAAGACAGTGGAGTATCAATGTTATAATTTGGGACTAACACCCCAGGAGTGTCAGGTTCAGTTTAGCCATAAAGTTCTTTGGGTTAGTGCAAGTTACTGTTCACACATCCCATTAAGTCCTTTATCTGGTTTGGTTTAGCGTATTGTAAAAAAAAACAACATCATTTATTTCCTAAGTACAATTAAACAAACCATAACAACAGTGCCATATAGAAATAAAATAATGATCTCTCACTCTTTCTAGTTGACCTTATGTATTTATTGTAAAACTAAAATAGAGGAAGAAAAGTAGACATTTCTTAAGCATTTTGGAGGAGAGGCAAGATAGCAGTGTAGTAAACATAACCTCCAGCCCATGTTTTCTTCTTCAAAGATGTCTGAGCTCTGGAGATGCTAATCTGAACATCTTTACTTAGAAGTGTATAATAGGTCATTAAAAACTAGGAATTATATTTGTACAGGTAGTCCTCCACTTATGACCACAACTGGGATCAGAATTTTCATTACGAAGCAAGACATTTTGATTTGATGACCTTTATTGCTACAGTTGTTAAGCCAATCACTGCAGTCCTTAAGTGAATCTCACTTCCCGCATTGATTTTGCTTGTTGAAAGCTGGATGAGAAAGTCACAAGTGGCAATTACATGACCCTGGGATGCTGCAACCATAGCACTTAGATTTATATACCACTTCACAGTGCTTTACAGCATCCTCTAAGCCAGGGGTCAGCAACCTGTGGCTCTGGAGCTTTATTTGGCTCTTTTATCCCTCTGCTGCGGCTCCCTGTCTCTCAAAATATGCATCACAACTGCCAATGTGTGACACCCGCTGGCACGCAATTTATTGAGCTTTTCGACCCCTGGTAGGCTAACCATACCAGCAGTCAGCAGAAGTAGCCTGCAGTACTACATTCTAACCACTGCTCCTCCACGGCTCTTTAGTTTAAATACATAATTGCTGTGCATTCAAAATCTGATCCCATGGCCATGGGGATGATGTGGAAGTTGTAAGCGTGAGGACCAGTCATAGGTTACTTTTTGTAACTTTGTAACTTTGAACAGTAGCTAAGCAAATGGTTGTAAATCAAGGATTACCTGTATAGGATTAAGAACAGGTATCCAGGAACACTGTGTGATTTATTCTTTTCAACCACATAGCTCTTCCAACACTCACTTATATGCAGTACACAGCACCAAGTTCACACTGCGTGAACCTTACAGTCATAAAGAAGCTCTCCCACTTTTACAGTAGCCAGTGACATTTACTATCCACCTGGTGAAATGAAGGGCGCTTGAGTTGAAATTGTATCCCATTTCTTTTGAATCTGAGACATCGGCTCAGTTGTTTATCAAAACTGCAGACAATGTGCCTCCAAAGAGTTAAAGCCTTGCAGATGCCTATGAATCAACTTCTCAAGGGAAGCCACAATAACTGCCAAAACAGCTACCAGCGCACTGACAACAGTCTGGTACAAAACAGTTCAGTGCACAATTTTAACATAAGACTCCTAATATTTTCATGCATAGTATCTTTGTGTATTACTGAAAATGTGCGCTGGATAAGTAAACAATGAAAAAATGTTTAAACATGAAAGAAATGTTCCAGCACAAACATGACAACCAAATTGACAACCCTTCTGAAAATCAGAGGTGCAAACCTATTCCAAGTATTATTATTATTATTATTTGACAAATAAAAATTCCCATGCACACCCAAACAAAGCAATCAGCTCTGCACAGTAGGAATCCTGGTAGATTGATATGGATGTTATATCCCTAAGACTCCAGTTTCAAATTTATCTAAATTTATTTTTAATGTCAAAGGCCGTGGCTTACTGACTTCCCCGAGCTATAAAAAGTTTAATGAATGAATGAAGAATCCTCTGGGGGAAACACACCATCAACATCTGACTTGGAGGAATGGTTTACTTGAATGGTATTTCCATGTGACCCACAGGCAGAGTGACAGCACATTTTTAAAGAGACAGCTAACAAAAGCATGATGGGTTCATCTGGCTGGAATGGTTTAGTATCACAAAACTTCAGAATTGTCTGGTGCAGATGATGAGATACAAGACTCACTAAGTGTAAATAGTGTAGGGTTTTTTTTTCTACTTGTAGGACTGGTTTTATTCAAGTGGAATGAATGCTGCAGTTCTGTTCCTGGGAGTATTTTGCATCAATTTGGACTTTTCAGTACATTTATATTCCTAAGCAATCAATTTACTGAAGCCATGAAGATTTACTTCTGGGTAATCATGTGTGTGTGTGTGTGTGTATCTCTGTGTGTATGTATGTATGTATGTATCTCTGTGTGTATGTGTGTATGCATGTATGTATGTATGTATATATATGTATGTATGTATGTATGTATATGTATATATATATATGTGTGTGTGTGTGTGTGTATGTGTGTGTGTGTGTGTGTGTGTGTATGTATATATATATATGTATATGTATACAGTATGTATATGTATATATATCATACTGGCCTCTTAACTCAAACAGTTGTGCCCGCACAAGCCTATGCATGTTGATTCTAAATGACACCTGTTGCCTTGACAAGTATTAACGTCTATTTTTTTTATATAAAAAGCAAATATTGCAACGTTCCACATCTCCCACCACAGGTCTCACATCTGAGTGAAGTTTCCTAGGATTAAGACGCACCCACGGTGCCACAAAACTTTAAACCAAACCCTGTTGCAGATGCAAATCGCACAGCTGCACTGAAGTTTGCTTGCTCTTTTGCACTAACGGGGGCTCCTCTTCGGGAAAGAAAAGGAAGTGGAAATTCAGGAGACACAGGCTCTTCAATCAGTCAATTCCCGATTTCTAAATCAATTTCCTATCAAGGCATCGCCTCCAACCCAATTCCAACAAGGCACCACTCGCCCCAGTCCCGTTTGAGGACGAATCCTGCGACATTCAGTGCTTTGCTACTTCTATCAGCACAGTTGAAGCCCCTGAAAATATCCATTTAATGCCAGCGCACCTCTCCTGTTTTCTATTCGCTGAACCGCTATCTAGAAATGTGGCTTTCGGGTACGGTACGCAGGGATCTGGAAAGGCTCAACTTCTCCGCAAGGTAGAAGTAAATAACTAGAAGACTAAAGCAGCCGTTGGCTTGCTTTTCTTCTCGTTCAGACACTCCGACCGATCCCACCAACCCACCCGGCGGCCGCGAGGAGCATCTGGCAAGGCTCAAAAGCCGCCGCTCAGTCTCGGATGAAATGCCAAGGGGAGAAGCGGGAGTGGCGAGAGAAAAATGGGAGAGAGGGACACCCCAAAGCAATCGCAAAATACTTACGCCCAAACGTCTGCTCCTAATCTTGACATACCCTTGCTTGACTATATCGTTAAAATTGGAAGCCATCCCGGATTACGGCGGACGAAGGCGGGCTGGAGGAAAGTTGCAAACGCAGCCCAGTTCGTAGCTGTGCCTGGCTGGTTTGGCTTCTCGCTTGGCTGCCGTTTGAACTCCCCCTCACCCACCCCAGATCGATCCGTCTCTGGGATAAATTCTCCAATCCTGACCCAGAAGCTCGGCAACCAGTACGACTGTGTTCCTGCTCTCTGTCACTCTAACTCTCTCTCTCTCCCTCTCTCGCTCTCTCTCTTTTCTTCTCCCTCTCCCTCTCTCAGAGAGAGAGAGAAAGGTAGCTTGAACGCTGAGGAGGTCGCAGCGGAATGAGAGAAGGGAACCAGCCCAAATACTCTTCCTCCTCCCACCTCCCCAGTTTGTTCTTGACTTCCCTAGTAGGGAGTACAGTTCTTTCTCTTGCCTCCTGGACACAGGAGCAACTTTCCCTCCTTGTGCCACCTCACTTTTGATAGGGCAGAAGTACCATCCCCAACTAGAGAAGAGGAGGAAGTGGCAATCCTGTAGTATAACACAAGGAAGAGGTGGAGATCTAATTTCAAGATCAAGTAAGCTTCTACTCCAGCATCTTTGACCAATGCCAAAAAGGGACTATCGTGATGATAAGACTAAGAATTTCCTCAGTTTCCTCAAGCTGTTGTCCTTCAGCTGTGGTGAGCAAAAACTTCCCATGAGAATTGTAGTTCAACACATCTAGATGTATAAATAAATGTGCGTGCCCCCGGAGAGATATGGAGTGCATTTTCTAGAGTCTATGGGAGGGTGCCTGGAGGAACATTGTCCATGGGGTCGCGATGGGTTGGACACGACTTCGCAACTAACAACAACAATGGGGGGGTGCAGCTATAATAAATGTAAATTAACAATAAAATAATTCCCTCCATTATGAGCAACTCGGAGCTTCTTAACGTTGAACATTATCCCGAAATGCATTTAGTGGACTTTGAAGAAAAGATAGAAACAGCATCAATGAGTTTGAAGTTTGGCATTAGCTATGACCCCTGAATATATTATGGATAGCCAAAGATAAATGGATCATTGAACAAATCAATCCAGCGTGTTTTTTTTTTCTATCAGGACAACTTGGTCTACCCAAATATGGGAAGAACCATACTACTTCTCTTTCGCCTTTCAGTTCCAATCCAGGAGCCTTCGCAGGGCAAATTATTTTGTGTTAAATTTATATTTGCTGACAAAGAAATAAAGAGAGACTGGTATAGACTATTTCAAACTATTTAGCTCTCATCAACTAGCCATACCCTTCTGGGATTCGAACCTGGGCTGCTTGCATATTAGATAGATGTAGGGAGAACCATCCCAGAAGCTGATGAGAGCTAAATAGCTTGAAATAGATCTATATTAGACTCCCTTTATTTCTTTGTTGGTAATTATTAATTTAATAAATCAATCCAGAGTCCTCACTCAAGGCACAAATGGTTAAGTTCAAATTATCTTACTTTGGACTCATTTTCTGAAGACCTAGGCCTCTGGATCCATTGGAAGATCTGAAAGACCAGCTGGATTGTCCTGGAGAAAATCTACCTATGTGGTCAGTAAGAATTGACACTGACTTGATGGCACACGATCAATCGAATATGTATTTAGTAAGATATAGCAACATTGGAAATATTGCTCTTTATGTTGTAGGATATATTAGATTCTGAATCTAGAAAAAATTAAATGAAAACAAGGCCCACTTTGTCAAGGTCATCCTAACTGGGTGACCCTTTCTCCTTTTGGATATGGTATTTTCTCAAGAGGACATATATAATGGTAATATATCAATAATATCTGAAAAAATATTTGCAGAGGAACATAATTTTCTAAGAAATACCAGTAAGTTGGAGAAAAGAAACTCTGAACATATCAGTGACAAGAGATGTTGGGTTCCTAGTGTTTTTGCAACCATCCCCCTCTCACCATCCTTTATTTCAAAAATAATATGTGTTCTAACGTGTTCTGTATCCGAGGGGGATTGTAAGTACTTATATTGTCAATACGATGAGGATTCTGCTTCACACACCTTAGGTTCAAAGATGTGCTGATTGCAAATTCTGAAGCTGTAATCTAACACCAACTCAGGAAACTTAATTCTATTGGAAATATATGTCTCAGATCTTAACCACATTTTTTCCAGCCCAACACCTTGCAACTTCTAATACCAAATGATATCACAAAATTGAACATGAGAATTTTCTACAGTCAACACGTGTGCTGCAAATGATAATGATAATATAACAACAACTGCTATTTAGCTTTAACTCAGTGTTAATTCTTATAGTTAATATATAGATATTCTATAGGATGAGTTGTCCCTTTAAGTTATTGCTGGATGCTTCTTCACTTTCCATCCATCTTTCCCAGAATTATGGACTTCTCTGGGCATCTGGGTCTACACATGTGTCCAAAATATTGTAGTTTGAGACTGTTCATTTGTGCTTCAAATGAGAATTCCAAATTGACTTGATTTATAATCAGTTTGTTTGTTATCTGGTATTCTCAGGAGTCACCTCCATCTCGAAGTTCAAGGCATCAGTATGCTTTCTATTCCGCTTCTTTAAAGTCCAATTTTGACATTTGTAGAGTAACACAAAGAAAACTATTGACTGCACAATTCTAATCTTTGTACAATCCATACAAACAAGTCACAGCATCTTCTCCAAGACCTTCACTGCCACCATATCAAGTCTGGAGTGAATTTCTTGACTGCTTTATTGTTGATAGATCTTAAAAGTCAAAAGCAATCCACCATTTCAATGTCTTAATTATCAATTCTAAGACTGGTTGCTGAACCCATTGTGGTTAATTCGATTATCTTTATATTTAACTGTAGTCCCAATTTTCACTGTGCTCCGTGACTTTCATTATTAGAGTTTGCAATTGGTTTGCATTTTGTCTATCAACATCCCAATAAAGATTATTGATGCTTTTTTCCTCCAAATATAAAACTACATACATCTTCTACTCCAGCTTCTCTCAATATATATTCTGCATATAGATTGAATTAATAAGGAGAGAATATACAGTTTTACTTCATTCCTTTGCCAACTGAGCACCAGACTACTTCCCTGAATGAGCTGAAGAAGCTTCTTGGATGAGAAGCGAAAATGTCTTCAAAGAAAAATAAGGAAGCCCAGTTGCCTCTTGAAAAAGCAACTTTGGGACAATCTACTTCACTGCTTTTTGCCCAGATTGGCTTGCTGTCCTATGTACAGATTTTTATGGGGATAATAAGATGTTCTGAGATTCCTACTTTTACTAAGGATATTCCATGGCTTGACATGGTTAACACAATTGAAGGCCTTCCCATTGTCAGTGAATGTCTTTTTGCTATTCTTTGGCTTTCTCAATTACTCAGTGTGCGTCAAGAATAGTGCCTCTTGTTCCTCAGCTTTTTCTAAAACCAGCATGAACATTTCCCTTTCTATGCAGGGCTCTAATCTGTGTTAGATCATCCTGAACATTATTTCACATGCACGCGAAATTAAGGATATTGTACAATAATTTGCATATTCTGTTAAGTCTTCTTTGGTATTGGTAGGTACATACACTTGCTTCTTCCACTTTGTTTACCATTGTGTCATTCTTCAGCTTTGCTGACCCAATTTGGTTAGCACCTCTACAGATTCCTATTGTACGGTATTTTGGTATATTCTTTCCACCTTTATTAATGTATATTACTGCTTCTGGTTTCTTTTCTTTTTTGTTCATTATATTTTTTTTCTGGTCTCTTTTCACATTGACCCTTAACAACATCTTTGATTTCATTCCATGTTCCTCTGGTTCCCTATCAATGAGACACAGGACTTCCAGGAAATTCTTGAAAGTTTTCCTTGAAAAATGGCGAGATTATAGACAATCTCTTATCATGGAAACTGGTTGATTTCATTCTTCCACTTCATATTTGGAATTTGCATATTTGATCTATTCCACACTCAACCCCTGATCACATCTTTATCATTATAACTGAGATCTTTCAGCTCCTTGTACCAATAATGTAGGCAATTTGGTTTCTGTACACTCCATCCAGTGATGTCCATATGTAGTTGCATTGCCTACAGATTGTGATAGCATTTTCCCATTTTTTTTCTTCCTTGCAGGGAGAAAATTGACATCGTCTTGCTATATTTGTCCCAGATAAGCTGAAAACTTAAATAGAGACAAATGCTGCTACTCTGGTAATCTTCAAGCTTTTTCCACTATATTATCATTAGGCAATCTCAACTCTGTGTTAGCATTTATAATTACGGGAGAACAAAAGGTCAGACTGAAGTATTAGTGGCTCCGTTATTAATAATTTACATGGATAGTAATTATAATTACATTATTCTGTAGGGTGGGGGGAAATGTTTTAGTCTGTGGTGGGACTTGTAAAAAAGATTAAACAAAATTGAAGCAGCATGAGAAAGAAACTCAGAATAATCCTTCTTTTGTTTAATATAAAATGGAACATAGAGAAGCCTGGACAGGCTTTCATGATTTTGTTGACTTTTCTGGAGATCTTGTGGTGTGTTTCTTCACTAAGCACACCTCAAAAGGTTGGTACCCTCAAAGCCTGTAGCTGAAAAATCCCAGGGCCATTTCACCATGATTTCATTTGGGAAAATTAAGTAGAATAGCCATGTTTATTTTTAAAATGAATTACTTCAAATCACAATTCCTTAACATTTATTATTGCCTCAAAGAACTCTAGAATGATAACAAAGGTAACATATAAGCATGCTAGGTAGAAAGTTTTGGATTTGACCCTTAAGTTCTCTTTTAAAATTGCTGAGACCACGGAGAAGTTAACATTAATTATATTAGGTAGAAACCTCCAACTTTTTCAGGCTAGTGAACTTATCTTATATTTGGAGAACATGTTATGAACTTTTACACAAAAATAATTGCTGTGGCAGGAGCTTAGAAGATGCTCTCTTAACTTCCATACTGATTTGTGTCCGTTGGGAGGAGAGTTGTCATATATTCAAGGAAAATGCTGTACTGCAACTACCCATTATTTTTATTTTCTAAGAAAACTTTTGGGGACTGCTTGTGCCCTGAAGACATTCTAGGATACCAAGAGGAAAGTACTTTACTGATACTTTACTTTGTTTCTTTTCAATTAAAAAAAATACTAAAATCTTTTTTGTAAGGCAGATGGGGCAGGTAGACCCCAAGAAATTGTGTAGACACTGTGGGCAATGCAGCTATTAGTTATGATGGCCTTGTGATATGTTGAAGATCAGCATCAAGTTGCTTCTGAATATGTATTATGGGAAGACAAGAAGAGGTTGATTGCCCCCATATCCTACCTCTATATTCTGCAGTACCGTGTACGCTACTGTGAAGTTACGGAATACTGGATAAGCCTTTGATCTGTTCTGGGTCTTCCTATGCTCTCTATGTAAAGTGCTTCTATAGAAAGACTAAACAAGATGATATCCCTGGGCTTTTACATTCTCATGGAGAGCCTTATTGTCCAGAATATTATTTGCTAAAAAAATTTCCAATCTAAAGAAGAGCTGGCATCTCCTAAAGCAACTATGTTAAAAGAATACACATTCTGCATATGTAACAAGATAACACAGTTGGAAGGGACTTTGGAGATCTTCTAGTTCAGGGGTGTCAAACTGGCAGCCCACGGGCCGGATGCATCATGTAAAGGCCACGCCCACCCCGGCTCCGTGAATGGGAAAAACATTGTGAACCATCACGTGACAGCAATGTGATGTGGTGAGTTTGACACCCATGTTCTAGTCCAACCCCCTGCTTAGACAGGAAACCCTATACCATTTCAGACAATTGGTTATCCAATCTCTTCTTTAAAACCTCCAGTATTGGAGCACCCACAACTTCTGGAGGCAAGTTGTTCCACTGATTAATTGTTCTGTCAGGAAATTTCTCCTTACTTCTAGGTTGCTTCTCACCTTGATTAGTTTCCCTCTGTTGCTTCTTGTCCTGCCTTCAGGTGCTTTGTAGAATAGGTTGACCCCCTCTCCCTTCTGGCAACCTCTAGGATATTGGGATACTAGTAGTGTCACCCCTAGTCCTTCTTTTTATTAAATTCCTGCAACTGTTCTTCGTATGTTTTAGCCTCCAGTCTCCTAATCATCTTTGCTGCTCTTCTCTGTACTCTTTCTAGAGTCTCAACATCTTTTTTTATATCATGGTGACCAAAAGTGGATGCAACATTCGAAATATAGTCTTACCAATGTTGATCTTGAGTATCACTGTTATTTATAAAGATGCCCATGGGGCATACATAATCCCTATTCCCATGTTTAGAATATAATCATTACAAAAAGATTGCCAAGTGAAATTCAGCATTTTGATTGGGTAGGGTTAGGGTTGGGGTCAGTGGTAGGGGAAATGATTGGATATAGCCTTACCACATTTTTTCTTACCATATCCTCCCTGGTAGCCATTATGTGAAGGTGTCTGTGCATATTTTTAAAACTCCCAGGGTGCTTGCTAACCATTGTCTAATCTTAAGAATATAAGATTACAAGGAGTATCCTGCTAGATAAGATCTCTGACCCATCTAGTCCACCAGTCTGTTTTATAATGGTCAACCAATTGCACAAATACTGTATATACTCGAGTATAAGCCGAGTTTTTCAGCATGCAAAATGTGCTGAAAATGTCACCCTCGGCTTATACTCGAGTCAACTAATTTTTGGGCCTAAAATGATGCATATGCAGCGCACGCCAAACACACACTGTACGTGCATCACCTTTTGCCCGAAAATCAGCTGATTTAACTACCAGTTCAGCTAATTTTAGCTACCAGTTCGGGTGAACCGGTAGCTAAATCAGCTGGTTTTCAGGCCTAATTTGATGCGTGCAAGCACGTGCTGCGCCCACATCAATTTAGGCCCCAAAATCAGGTGATTTAGCTACCGGTTTGCCCGAACTGGTAGCTAAATTTAGCTAAATCAGCTGGGTTTGGGGCCTAAATTGATGCGTGAGCAGTGCCCGCTGCGCCCGCATCAATCTGGGCCCAAAAACCAGCTGATTTAGCTAAATTTAGCTACCGGTTCTGGCGAACCGGTAGCTAAATCGACTAGGTTTTGGGTTCAAATTGATACACGCGCATTACCTTAGGCCTGAAAATCAGGTGATTTTCATGCCTAAATTGATGATCTGGCTTATACTCGAGTCAACAACTTTACCCAGTTTTGCTAGGTAAAATTGGGGCTTCGGCTTATACTCGAGTTGGCTTATACTCAAGTATATACGGGTAAGTCTCCCCAGAGACGCCTACACATGCAATCACACCATCTTCAAGGCTCATAGCCATTGATCCCAATGACTTCCAACTGGACCAATCCTTGTCT
>JANHJO010001818.1:172806-184296 GCA_032468235.1 Pseudoxyrhopus heterurus | reverse complement strand
AGAGAGGGTTGCAAGCCCTGATAGGCGGTATATAAATAAAGTGCTATTGCTATTGCTATTGTAGCTCTAATTGAAATAGAATGGCCTTACAGTGATAATCAATGCCTTATCACAATATGCCGGATTGCTTCAGTGTACTTTACGTGGGCCATTTGGAAACAGCAGTTGGTGCAGGACATGTAAGTTCATTTGTGGGCAGGTATGAGCCACAATGACAAATCACTATTATAGGTCCTTCATTGACCACCAAAAGATTTGTGGTTGCAATTGAAAATGTTGTAACCTATAATCTGTATAGCCCTAATTAGGATTGTTACCTAGTAACTTCAAGGACCCACCTTTCCCTACTGAAATCAGCCTGCCTGATAGATGATTTCTGGAAGAATTTGTATGGTTCCCTGCTTTTGAGGAATGAAGTGGTTTGAGGTCTAGGAACATTTTGTTGTTGATGATGATGATGGATCCAGTTTTGTGCAACAATTTTCTTCCAGAAGTGAGATTATTCTCTTCTATTTAGCTTTCTAGAAATCATCAAAACAACTGTTTTGAAGAGTGTTAAGGGAATAATTTAGGATATACTGAGTTTTGCTCCTGCATTTATTGTTATGCTTAAAATATGATTTAATTGTGGATGTTTCAATTATTGTTTTAATGTATTTAGGTAGCTTAATTTTTTGTTGTTTACTACTAGGACTCCTGCTGAGTTAAGATGGGTCTACAAAAATTAATAAATAATAAGTAAACACGGTCCTTGCCCAAGCTTTCCACGTATTGCCCAGGATGTGAAGAAAAGGAACATGTTCACTTAACTCAGAACTCCTGGGATAACTCATATGGCATGAGTAGAAGAAGGGAATTAGTGCAACAAGATAATGGGCTCCTTTACAGTGGATCAGTGAAGGAATCTTTCCTTTCTGTCAGTCTTCTAAACAACAGAGGTAAGAAGACTGAAGTTGCTTAAAATCTAAAGAAATCACGGCATAGCCCTTGCTGAAATTAATTTACATACTTTGTGACACCCCCCCCACACATTACTATTCTGTATGAAAAAGAATCACTGCTGAGACTTACAAAATGTGAGATGGGACCTAAAATCAGCATCTAGAAAAGGTTGTTTAGAGGACAAATAGTGACCAATATAATAACGAAAGAAATATGAATCTGTTAAAGGAATTAATAGCTCAGATGATTCATCACACAATTCTTTTTATTTCTCAGGGACATATGAAAGGCAGGGATTTCAAAATATTTGTGCTAGAAAAAACATCAATAACAAGGCCTGCTGATTTAATTTTTCAGTACCTCAGGCTTCAAAAGAAGTTGTGATTTATGTAGCTTTGCTTTCAGTGAAACAGAAAACTGTTATAAATTACAAATTACCAGTGGCTTACCTTGCCTGGTTTGACTGTATTTTTAAAAATTCATTGTGGGCATTTTTATGTTAAAAAACCCCCCAAAGAATTCTAAAAAAATACTTTTCATTTAAGTGAATACAATGGTTCTTCATAGTTTGATACAGTACACAATACTATATTATATATTTTTTGATTTACTGTTTTCTTTTCATATAGAAATACATTTTCAGTACCAACATCTGTGTTTCAAAACATACTATAAAAGCCTACTATTTTAAAAGCTGAATATAATCACTAAAATACCTAATGTCAAATGGAATGGTATTTTAGGATAAGTGTATCATTTCTTTTTTCAATTAATATTTGCTTCGTTCATAGTTTTTTCAATTTTTAAAGAAAGATTTTTATAGTTCAGTGGAAATAACATTGAACTTTGCTAATCAGCATGTCTCATATTATTGGAATATCATGGTAATGACCAGTGTGAATAGTACAAGAATATGAAGCAGAAAAGCAAAGAGAAGAAAGCAAAGAGGAATTACATAGTTTAACTTCATAGTCAGTACAGAATGCAACATATTCAACAAGATAAGAGAAAAATTATGAAAGTTCCCATAGATGGAAATTGTGATGGGGAAAAAAGGAAATGTAGGGAATTCTGAAAAATTAGATAATTAAGGCCCAAACACAATCAGTACCGAACAAAGGGGCATGGCAGGTGTGGTTGGATAAGCCCTTTCTGATAAACTAAGAAACAAAAAGGACAAGTTTAACAAAAGAAAAGAGGGCCACATAATAAAAGTAGAATATCAGGAAGTCTGAAAAGAAGGGTTTGAAAAGGCTAAGTTTCAGCATGAGATAAGCTTGCTATATTTGCCAAAAACAACCAAAAGCATTATTTGAATAGTCCAGAAGAAGAGGTAAGTGAAGGAAACAGTTGATCCATTACTTAGAGAGGATAACAAGATGGTGACAGGCAACAATGACAAGGCTATATTACTTAATTTCCATATTATACCCGCCATTTCAGAAATGGAATAGCAGTCTGCCTTATGAGAAGCAGCAGAAGTGAAATATAGATCAAAATAGATAAAGAATTGGTGAGGGGACACCTATTTGCTCTTAATGAATTCAAGTGTTCTGGACCAGATGGATAACATTCCAGGAATTAAAGGAACTGGTGAATGCCATTTCAAAGCCACTGACTGAAGTTTTAGAGAAATCATGGAGCCCAGGAGAAATGCCCAGAAGACTGCAGAAAAACCAAGATTGATCCAATATTTGAAAGGGGAGACCAAATGAGATGCAGGAAACTACAGACCAATCAATTTGACATCAATACTTCAAAAAGTCCTAGAAAAGGGAATCAAGCAGTGGGTTTGCAAACATTTAGAAATGAACAGGATGAACAACAAAGGCCAACATGGATTTCTTAAAAAGGGGTCACGCACGCCAGACAAATCCTATTGCTTTCTGTAACAATCTGTTAAATTGGTGGACCAAAAGCATGCTATAGATGTACTGAACTTAGACTTCAGCAAAGCATTTGATAAAGTAGACCACAACCTTCTTCTTGGAAGGTTTTTGAACAATTGGGATGGATGATTCCACTATTGGACGGATTCATAGTTGGCAAACAATTGTAACCAAAGTATAGTCCTTAATTGATCTATGTCCACATGGAAGAAAGTATGCAGTGGGATATTTCAGTGTTTTAATAGAAGGGAGTATGATTTTATGATATCTAGGGAAAATTTAACTACTTTGACTACTCCTATGTTTGCACTGTCTTGCCTTGTTTGTAGATAATGCTAAATTGGAACTTTTTTTTAATTTGTTTGTCAAACATATACAGATAAAGTGTAAACATAAACATGAGTAAAGAAAGTATATATAGGTAAATGGGGACAGTAGGACAGGGACGGTAGGCACGAATGTTTGGCTATATCTCAGGAAGCAAATTGTGATTTTTTTTTTTTTAGGTTAAAGCTATGTTATGAAACCACAGCTCAGAACTGATTTTAAAATTCTGCTTGGTTTAAACAATCTTTATTGGCTGGCATATTGGCTTATTCCTAATGTCATCCCAAACTTCTTGCCAGCCCACAGAAGAAGGCGAGGGCTGTTGAAAAAGGCTCCTTCTTCAGGCTTTCCTCATTCTTTAATCACCATGGCAACGCTCTTCTGTTCACATCTAAACCCTCCCTGGACATAAGAAAGCGATAGGGATCTGACCTCTAAATGCCAAATCACAGGTTTGTTTCCAGAAAAACACAACCAATTTCCCATTTCACAAAAGGCAAAATAGTTTAGCTCGGGAAAGGCTTGCATTCCCTTCAGAAAACCCATAGAACTCCCCAAACAAATCCTCCCATAAACCCAACGGGGAAATGAACTTTCCTCCCACAGGGGAAATGCCCTATAACTGTCTCCCAGAAAAAGAGGCAAAATGCAGACATCAAAAGCCATTAAAAAGAATAACACAAGCACAGTCGCAAATGCCAACAGTCAAACAAACAAAACAAACACATTCACTCCACAAGGCTCTCTCTCACCTACACAGAGAACACTCACGTTATACTATGAACTCCTAGAAATACATAAGCAGAGATGTCCTATCAGGTATTATAATTCCCATTCTATTTATCTTATTTGTTTATTTGTAGTCCACCTTTATTATTTTGACAAATAATTTAAGTCAGTGAACATATCCATCTTTCTCCCTCCCCTTATTTTCCTCACTACAACCACCCTGTGAGGTGGGTTGAGCTGAGAGAGAATGATGGGCCCAATGTCACCCAGATGGCTTTCATGGCGAAGGTGGGACTTGATTTCAACCGATATTGGGGACATTAGTCATCAATTGGTCAAACAAACCATGTTTACTTTGCTTGTTTGTAAATCCATTGGTGTGAAACCTGGTTTACTATTACATTTAAAGGTATTCATTCTGAGCTACAGATATTGTATAAAGAGCTTTCTGTAACTCTCTGCTGACACCTGCTTGTCATCTAGAGTTTTGCATCTCAGATATGGCCACCCTAGACATCGATTTACAGATTACCCAGAAGATTGATTGATGCTTTTTGATTCCTTATTATATTGGCTTCCTTCCCCCCCCCTCACACACACACACCAACTTTTCAATGTGCTTTTACTTGGCTCACTTTATTCTGCCTTATCTGAAGACCTAGGGTTTCACTGCTGTCAGTACCTGGAAAAATATATCATAATATTTATTTTAGTTAATTTCTAAAGTAACTGAAGGTTACACTAGGAAGCCTTGAATACAAATCTTGAACAAAAACGACATGGAGTTATCTCCACGTGGTATGTTCTTAATGGGAACTGATAAAAATATTTTTAAAACATTTTGCACAATATCATGCTAGGCCATATGGTGAATTGGAGATAGCCGCTTAAGCAATAAATATTGATTAATCATAGGAATCAATAGGGATTTTCAGAAATATTAGTACATTAAAGCAGTTCAACATTAAGTAGGGTAATTTTTCTCTCGTGTGAAGTAATTTGTATCTTTATTGGCACTTGGGGGCAATTTTTTGAACACCAGGAGACTCAAAAGATACATTAATTGTTCCCTCTCAATACTAAAATATCCATTTAGGATATTGTCAATGAGACCACACATAGCAAAACCTTAAACTACAGGTCAAGAGTATAAATGGTTTGGCATCTGTGGTTAAAAAAAATAAGATGTCAGATCTTTTCAGCTTATCCCTCATGTAGCTGACTAGCAAAACTCAGCAGAAGGCATTTTTCTAGAGCAATGTTTCTTAAAAAAAATTCTCTCAACCCCCTTCCCACTTTTTAAAAATCATGGAGGATCCCAAACTAGCTCATGTTTGTATGTGTAATATTTATCATTATTTACTGGATTAAAACATAAAATTGATGCATTTGCTGCTGCTACGATATTTCAAATTGTTTGCTGGGATTGAAATGTTGCATTGTTTTTCAACACAGGCTGACAAATAATGTTGATTTTGCAGATTCCTGAGAGAGTGTTGCGTGCTTGTTTGTAGGTCTACATTTTAAGAAACACTGTTCTAGAGCAGGGACGTCACACTCACCTCGTCATGGTGGCATCACGTGACATATCGGGACTTCCCCCCCCCTTTGCTATACCTGGCATGGGCATGCCCAGTGTGTGACGCATCTGGCCCGCAGGCTGGGAGTTTGACAGCCCTGATCTATAGCATGACTTGCCTCAACAGGTTGCTTTGTTAATATACAGGTCAGGGTACGAGACATTTGGCAGAATGGTAAAATTGCAACATTTTAAACATTTTTATAGCTTAGCAGCTTCCAACGTAATTTTCTAATGATTTTGCTTCATGTAACACATATTCTGCTTAAAACAGTATTCATGAAGTCACATTCATATGTTCTCAAGAGGAAGGAATGTCTTTTTTCCTTCCTGTCTCAATAGTGTCATGTTACTGTATGTTTGATCTTTCAGAATAAAGTTATATTTGTGTATTTATTAATCACATTTATATATATGAGACAAGAATATATCAGAGCAAAGATCAAGCGAGGCATGTTCTTTGTTCTTCTGACCAAACTCTTAATGGATCCAAAAATTATGCTTTCTTATGGGGATTTAAGAAGATAACAATAGCCCTGCTGGACCAGGCCCGAGGCTCATCTAATCTAGCTTCCTGTTTCACGCAACAACCTTCAAGATGCTTTTGTGAGAAGCCCACAAATGAAGCAGATGGCCTTTCTTGCATACAGCCATCCAGAGTCAGAGCCATGATTGACCATGAAATCAAAGCCATCCAAGCTAATGACCATCACCACATCCCAACAGAGAGACATTATAAGGGGGTACTTTAGATAGGTCTGAGGTATGTTCTTCCTAAGAACCTTGATAATAAACCAGAGCTGTTAATTATTCTTCAACTGTTTTAATCACAAAATCCCACTAGCCCTATATTTCTTAAAGCATTTGCAAGTTAGAAAGTCTATTTGCAGCAGCAGCAGTGGCTCCTACTCTGATCAGTTTATTTTCTTACGCAGATTTGTTTCCATCTTGCAACCAGATAGCTATCTAGTTGACTTCTTCAAAGAATTGAAATTATTAACTAAGGGATTCTGGGCCTTGAAGTTCTCAAGTCAATAGACCTAGGAAGATGCACTACTTTCTGACTTTCACATCTGAAGTGCAACAGTCAGGAAAAATTATGGGAAATCAGACTTAAACCTGCAGTTCTATCCTTTCCAAAGCTTCTCTTTCCTGCTATTTTTTGCAAAAAAATAATTGCAAAAATTGCCATATGGCCAGATACTAGGAAACAATTGAAGTGGTAAATCTGCCTTCTTTAATTCTAGAATGGCTGTGTAGGCTTTAATGAATTTTACTTCTTTTCTAAAAAGTTAAAATTACAGAATGGAATTAACTAAAGGTAAACGTTGACAAAAACATCTGAAAAGTAATTAGTTAAATGCCGTGTCTACCTGATAACTCATGTAGTAGCTATGGGAACATGATTCCTCTTGATATCTACAAGAGAAAAACACTTCTGTTGTGTTTCAATTTAACTATACTGAGGCACTTTCTTGTTTTAGAAGTAAAAAAAAAAGACCCCATTTAAGAGCACACAACCAATGGTAAGAAATAAGACCTAAATGTTTTTTGTTGGGATAATTGAAACCAATCTTATTGTTAAATGTTGGGGCTCATTAAACTATCAGGTCTAGGCAATTACACACACACACACATTTTTATCAGGCTTCGGGATCCCCTGGCAGCAGAAAGCCTGCACGCTGGTTGAACCACATATAACATCTTAATTAACCCTCTTCCAATCTTGCTTTTTTACTCATGTTTATTATTTGTTTGAACTGGTTTTTATATTCTGTTTTAGTAGTTGGTTTTATTGTACATCTCCCAGAGTCACCTTATGTGAGATGGGAAGCCATATACATTTGGTAAATAAGTAAGTTTGTGTATGTGCATGAAAAGTCCAATATAATAGTATGAAATGAAACTTTCTGAGAGGGCCATTGCAACCTCCCTAGTTCTTGTTGATGGATGGAAAGGCTGAGAGTGGTCTACTTAAAGTTCAAATAGGAAGATGGGTGATGGATGCCTAAGCAACAGGAGAAGCATATTTAAGCCATGTTAAAGGTAAAGGTAAAGGTTCCCCTCACACTTACGTGCTAGTCGTTCCCGACTCTAGGGGGCGGTGCTCATCTCCGTTTCAAAGCCGAAGAGCCAGCGCTGTCCAAAGTTGTCCCTGTGGTCATGTGGCCGGCATGACTAAATGCTGAAGGCACATGAAACGCTGTTACCTTCCCACCAAAAGTGGTCCCTATTTTTCTACTTGCATTTTTACATGTTTTTGAACTGCTAGGTTGGCAGAAGCTGGGACAAGAAATGGGAGCTCACTCCATTATGTGGCGCTAGGGATTCAAACCACTGAACTGCTGACCTTCTGACTGACAAGCTCAGTGTTTTAGCCACTGAGCCACCATGTCCCCTTAAGCCATATTAGCCTTGTGCAAATATTTTTCCTGATAGTTTTCTTATATATGAACATATCTATTTCCCCTGGTTTCATTTTAAATGCTTTTTGGTTGGTGTGCTATGTTGTAGAGCTACTGGGCTCCTGTTTAACAAATCATTTATGGTCATCATAAGAAGCATACACATAAAATAAACATATCTTGATGCATAACTGTGCAGGAGTACAGATGTTTTATTAATGAAAATGAATCCAGCTTTTTGTAAGTCATGGCAGTAATATAAGCTATGATTGTTTAGTTCTTTGCTAGACAGTCCCCACTGTTTTCACATAGAAATTCCTGTAATACTTAATGGACATCTGGAAGAATTCAGCCAATTAATCGAATTCACACAGGAGCTTAGCTAATGGCTGGCTGAAAGGCAGTTTACATTAAATCAAACTTGCAATATGAATGAAAGTACTTAATCATACATGCAACATTCATTAGATGCAGCACAGCAAGTGTTTTGATTACTTTAATGAAAGATCAGGTAAAGTGCATCAACTGAACAGATTGAAGAGACAGTCTGCTTACAAATGTTTGATTATGAAGACTATCAACAGAAACAGTGCCAGTAATTTACAGCAAAATATAATTTGCAAGGCCAGAAAAGTTTGCTGCAACAAGTGAAAATTGGGGTTTGTTTCCAAACACATTAATAGACAGACATAATATAAAATGCCTTCAATATAGGTGCAAGCCAACCTAGAGATATTTGGGCAGGTGTTCTAATAATGTCTTATAAATCATAGAATTGGTTGGTTAGTATATTATTAAGGTATTAATGTCTAAAATTCAATTCATATGTCACATGGCTTTAACTCTTTATAGCCAACTGTAATCGTCTTGTTATTCTGCTCCATAAAGGATGAATGGATAGAGGGAGAGAGACAGATATTCTTGCTTTCTTGTCCTGAAGGTATTCATTTGAAAGTAATAAAGCTACCCATCCAAAATTTTCTTGTTTCAACGTTTTGAGCTAAAATTGTTTGTGGCTAACTATTGCTATCAGATGCTGAACACTAGCAGTCTGCTTTTTCAAGAAACGGTAGCAACTTTTATACTTTTCCTTCAGATGATGGTCCTCGTGGTAAGCTTGTGACTAGTAGCTGATTTCTAGATTGAAGATGCTGAAATCATCAGCAGGTGACTATTTTAGGGGTAAAATAGTCATCAGGGATACTTAACTGTTCTCAAAATATTTTTGGAGCCAATTATATTAGCTAAATTTTCTACGAAGAAAATCTGCTCTATCAAAGGTACATGGTAATTATTTGGTGTTATTTGGTACATGGTAACAATGGCATGCCATTGGAGCTCCAGAGTAAGATAAAATCTTCTTCCATTAGCCATGTAACCTCTCCAATCTTGTGGACCTAGAGAATTTATGTCAGATAATGGCTAATTATACATTCAAAACTTTAGTTAGGGCAACCTACTTACCAATTCTGGAGGACATGAATATATAACATCATCCTCAATCTGTCCTTAGCCAATTGTAAAGGCAACCTTTCCCTGCCTTTTTTTTTTTTTTTGCTTCACAACAAAAGTTCTATTATCCAACTTCTAGTGGCACAAATAGCCTTGGAAGGTCTGTCTCATTCAATTCATTGTAGGTGGTATCTCTGTTACCATTGTTAGTTTGACATGTTTAAATCCTCCACAATCATTTTATCCTAGGCTAGTGAACTAATGAGACAGTGAAGCCTTTGCTTGTGTAGCTAAAAAGTTAATTTTTTGTTTTCTTAAATCAGTGCTATAGAAATTGCTTAAAAGCAGTGAAATGGTGGATCGACAGACAATCGCAGAATCACTATTTGGGGGTAATGGTGAAAAGACTGCAAGAAAGAGAAGGGGTGCAGGGAAATCCTGTATTTGGATGTACTTGTGTATATCAGCACAACAAGGAAGTGTGCAAACCCCAAACAGCTTTCTGTTACTCTTAATGAAAAAATGACAATAAAAACAACAACAGCAGCAACAACAAAGGTTTTCCCTTCTCACAGTTCTCTTTGACTAGAGAATAAAGTTTAACATTATAAAAACTAATAAAGTTTTTATAATGTTGGAATTCTTCTAATGGATTCCATAAAGCTAGGACCTGGCATAAGGTATCTCTTCAGACCGGACACAAGAACTGCTGTGAAACTGACAAGGATTAGTTTTCCCTCCTAGCTCAAATGCTACCAGGAATAGTGAAATTGTAAAACAATGAGGTGTACTCCCCTCACCCAGAGGCGGACTGATGATGTGTTTGCCATAAGCAAGCAAGTTCTGCACTGAGCATTGGAATGTATGGCTTCTAAATTCCCAACAGTACAATTTTATGATGGGTAGATATTGTTTGTTCCTGCAAAGGGAAACTACCTGTCTTCAAAGATACACCCAGATAAGAAAAGTTATTGATGCTTGTTTCTCTGGCACAAGATGGAGAACCAGGCTTTGGTAACAATGCTGGCTGTATGTTCTTCCTGATGTGGGCTAATATAACAGAATAGCAGATTTGGAAGGGACCTTGGAGGTCTTCTAGTCCAACCCCCTGCTCAGGCAGGAAACCCTATACCATTTCAGACAAATAGTTGTCCAATCTCTTCTTAAAAGCTTCCAGTGTTGGAGCACCCACAGCTTCTGGAGCCAAATATTTTCACTGATTAATAGTTCTAATTGTCAGGAAATTTCTCCTTAGTTCTAGGTTGGTTTCCCCTTTGATTAATTTCTATCCATTGCTCCTTGTCCTGCCTTCAGGTGCTTTGGAGAATAGGTTGACTCCCTGTTCTCTGACTTTTAATGTTCAGAAGACAGAAATAATCCTATACAGAGACCCCCCAATTGTACTCTAAGCAGTCCCCATTTCAAAGCTGAGATAACTCTCAAGGAAACACTGCATTGACAAGACAGAGGATTCCCCCCCTCTCTAACAATTAATGTGCACCACAAACTGCCTTACTGACCATCATTGAATGAAATCAACACGGCATTTTTAGCCAACTTTAACTGTTGCATCCCAGCTTAAGGTTGCAAAACCTGGAAGGTGTACTGCTGTGGCTCCTTATGGCTGAACGCAGAAGGGTCCAATTCTTAACTTGCAGCTCTGCATTCACGTCTAAAGTTAGGTACCTTCTGTGATACAGCAGGGCAAAGCTTCCTGGAGTCCACATTGGGCAGAGAGACAGCCATGAATCAACCTTTCAATTCACACCTGAAGAAGCACCTTGGCTCTTTAATCTGGGGACAGCATTTTTCCATGTCTTCCATCAGTTCATTTAGAAATAAGAAGTGCTTCATATTAAGGATAAAGCAATGCTGTACAAAAAAAATCCAACAACCTGAAATTGCTGCCCTTCAGAGAGAAACTGGGCCTTGTTAATTCCTCGGCTATGTAAGCCACTTGAGAAATCTTTTAAAAAATACTGTGCCAATGTATATTAAAAAAAATAGTTATTTATTAAGCAAATGTATATGGCAACCTGACTCACATTAAGGGCAGCTTTGTTTATTCAGCAGAACTATGGAAAACCTCGTTTCCTGGAGTGGAGGATTTGTCTGATTCCAATTTCAATAGTTTCTGCAATGAATCAGAGACACTAAAAAGATGTGA
>JANHJO010001818.1:147842-164420 GCA_032468235.1 Pseudoxyrhopus heterurus | reverse complement strand
TTTTCCCCAGAATTCTGATGTTTTAGAGCACATCACTTTTTCAGCACCATGGGAATTAATTCCTCAAATAAATAAATTAAGCCATGAATTTACTCTACCAGATATGGATTTAGACATGCTTAAAGTGCTTCCACCAAAATCAATGGGGATTACATTAGTCATTCCAAACATTTACTTCTTGCTCTGTAACATACATTTTATTAAATGGTAGGGAAACTTTCAGTAAGAGTATTTCACATTCAATATAAATAAATGAGCCCTCACAAAACATAATGGTCATGGGATCATGTACCAAAATGATTTTAAAATTTATTTATGGCTGACTGTTGAGCTTTAAAACTACATACAGTATTGGAGGCGGAGTTCCATGCTGGATTCTGAATTGGGGATGGGGCAAAATTAGAACTGCATGTCCATTTTATTTGAATTAATCAGAACCCTGATCTTCTTTGGGTTCAGATTGAGTTAGAGCATCACTGATATTTACACGTATATAAAATGTTTTATTGCAAGAAGAATGTTTGCTTTGTGCTTTAGACATGTTAGGACAGAAAAATAAATCCAGGTCGACAAATTATTTCCATGCAAAAAGTACAGTAGTCAATTCCTGCAATCACTATTCTTGCATAGTGAGATGTTTTGTATGATAAAGTTTAACATTAGGTATCATAATTACTGACCAGACCACAAGCAAAGTGTTTATTTTAAGAAGTTATTTCCCAATGTTAAAAAAATTCTTTCTTTACCCTTCTCTACGTATATTTATTTACAAAACTATTCTTATTTTTCATTCAGATGTTTATTACACTCAGACATTTGCATTTATTGTTCAGTTTTCACTTTATTGTTCATTATTTATTGTTCACTATTCATTTAAAACCTGTCAGTATCAGGATAAATAAAGTATTGCTTTGAGTGGTCATACTCAGATTCCATATATTTTGCATTATCTTTACATTTTAAATAAAAATCCAAATATGGTTTCAAAGCTTCGGTTTCACTGATGACTAAATTTCCATCTATCGTATTCAGAAAAAAAAAACCTGCTGAGATTTTTCTCTATTGCAAGTAGGTGATGATAATAACAGTAGCAATGTTTTCAATTTCATTCACGTCATTACAGTATAAAACTTTATCTCCAAAACCAAATGACTTTTCTCTTATCATTCCTTGTTACTGAAATCAAAATCTATCTGCTGACATCGAAGAAAGACAGGACAGGGGACAGATCACACCACTGCCATCCAGTGCTATTTGTTCATGCTGAGAAACAAAAGGTCAGACACAATCAAGAATGACTTGCTCAACAGATGTCTTGCCATTAGTTACCTTAATCCCAGAACCACAATGTTAGTGTTTCATGCAGACCTGGAGTTAGTAAAATACTAAACTTGAATAAAATGTAGTGGTAATTTCTCAGTGTGAATTTCTCTCTCGTTTAATAGTAAAAATAAGGGGCAGTCAGGAAAGTTTGCATACAACAAGGTTACAAGCTTAGTGCTTTAGTAACAGATTAATAAAACAGAGGGGGTTTTTTTAGACACTTTGTCTTACCTTCTGATAAACAGAACTGATATTTAATGATCTAAAGAGGGGAAATAAATGAAATAATCATCAGGAATTCAAATTATTTGTACAGATAGGCCTTGAGAGCCACTCATATTCTTAAGTGATTACTGTTTTATTAGTAACTGAAAATGCAGTATCTTTATAGAAGATTTCAAAAATGTACCGTATTTTATTGGTGAAAATGACAATGTAGTAACATATTTTAAAAGGATAATGGTGGTGATATTGTTTCTGGTTTACCGACCAAGACTAGAAATGATTTTTTTTCTTAAAAACAATGTAGATCAATTAGGCTTATGGATCAGTCTCTATATTTAGGAATCTTAAGTATTCAGAAACATTCACAAATAATATAAATATGAAAAGTTCTATTATAGAGTATAAAGTGAAAAGTTTTAAATGGCTTTGATTTTTAGAGAAAGAATAAAATTTTATTGTTTGAGATGCTATACACACACACACATGCACACACGCATACACACATATACATACATGTAAATACTGCATTTTAGGTATCATTTAACAAAAAAACCTTTATTTTTATTATATTCTTACCAGTTTCAGGGGGCAAATGGTGGCAGGATGCTGGGCAGAAGACCTGAGATGCATAATCCTCAAACGTTGAAGGATCTAGGTGGTGCTGAATAATTGTTTGGAGATACCGAGCTCTTTCTTCATAGCTTGTTGAATTCAAATGTTAAGGAGAATTTACATTTTAAAGCAAAGAAAGTACAGCCTAATCAGTGATTTTGTTGTTTTCTTTTAATGGATTTATGTACAAAGTATTTTACAACTGAACTGTAAATGCTTATTTCTCAATATCTAGAAGCTAAAAGATCAAATAAAAGAAACATTATGTTTTAAGATTTCTGACACACTATGTTTAATTTATGGCTTTCCAATTAAAATTGACAGAGTCTCTCAACATCTACTGATCATTCTGTTCACTTAAATCCTGAATGTGTTAGTTCAAGCTCTATTTTTGAATAAGCATTTTATTTTCAAATTAGGTCTGAGTTTCTCATGACTTCTTTCTAAATGATCACAGAGTTTTATAACCACTCTTACTTCAAAGCTTTTGGAAGAGCAGAGCCATATCTTTTGAGTAAGTGTGATCACAGTTATAGAACGTGAAAATAAAAGTGATAACAACAAAAGTCATATGGATTTGGTAGGGTATGGGGTTTATTTATTAGATTTCTAATCCCAGCTTTATTCCTTGGTAAGTAACTCAAGGCAGTGAACATACATAATACTTCTTCCTCCTATTTTCCCCACGACAACCCTGTGAGATGGGTTGGGATGGGAGAGAGTGATTGGCCCAAAATCATCTAGCTGGCTTTCACGCCTAAGGTGGAACTAGAACTCACAGTCTCCTGGTTTCTAGGCCACACCTTAATTACTGTACCAATATGGCTCGTAATTCCTTTCCTCTACATAAAACAAATGGTTCAGAAAGCTGGGTTATAGTTCACATTCAGTAATACAAATCAGAAGCCACCGATTTTGAAAATATATTTGATTTTATGTAACTCTATAACTTTCAGACAAATGTTCTGGTAAGTGATCCTACACTGATGACCAGAGGCACACTATAATCAGTTAAGATGACCAAATCCAATCTGTCCAAATTCTGACAAGCTATATATGTATTTCTGCATTACACAGCAGTTTTCAGATAAAATATAGCATATAAAAATATAACCAAACCTCTTTCAAACTACCTTGGGTGCCTCCATCTTAGCTTATAAAAAAGTTTTATTTTAAAGTCACCATACTCCCAAAATAGGATTTGATATTGAAATTCTGTACGTATTTACTCATACATTAGTAGCAGATGAGTGCAAGACTTCAGTTTAAATATAAATAACAGAACAAACAAACTTTAAAAACCCTAATCCAGAATGAAAGCATGTATTTCAATTGTAAATGCAAATTAAAATATTTTGCATAAGGAAAAAAATGAGACAAGGGGGGAAAAAATCCAATAGCATCCCTGAGCACTGGTTAAGAAAGTAAGCATCCTAATGATGTCAAAAGAAATGCACTGTCGTTCTTTGCCTTTGTCCTACAGCCTCCTCCTTCAGATACTATTGACAAGAGGCTGGTACCTTGAAGCGCTGCTTTTGAAGAACCCTCTCCAGGCTGCTTGTTCCAGAGGCCCTGATTTTATTGTTAGCAGAGAGAAAGAGAGAAAAAGAGAGAATATTTCTAGTGTTCATGAAAGCAGCTATGGAAATGGCTGTCAAAATGTAAAACAGCAGGCACCAACATACAATTATCAAGAAAAAAATACCATGCTGCTTTGGTGTTATAGGCTGCTTTACTGAGCTTAGAATCAGTTCTCATGCAACTTGCAAAAGTTGTCTTGCTATATTCATTGGATGAGGAAATCTTTGCCAGTCTGAATTTTATTTTTTATGCAAAGTGATGCTTAACATCACTCTAATTTATTCTCCTAATAAAACAAAATTATTTGCAGCCCTGTTTTAAAATGTTCAAGTGAAACAAATGAAAAGTCAATTTAGTGGAATTTTCATTGGAAAATGTTCTACTTGCTGGAAATGATTAGATGCTAATATATGCCACTGAAGGATATTAGAATCCCATTCCTGTTCATTTTGAGATCTTTTGATAGAACACAAAACTACTTTTCTTAAATCTACTCAAGTCAAGAAAAGAAACTGTGTTGCAAAGACTCACATGTTATATTCAAAGTACCTCCTACAATCAAACTTCAATAGGCCCACTCATCCATCCATCCATCCATCCATCCATCCATCCATCCATCCATCCATCCATCCATCTCTCACTTTTCCTGGTGACATAAAGTTAAATATGCATGAGCAATTGTCATCTACTTTGTGTCTGGAATATCACACAGAAGTCTTTTAATTGCTTATTCTTTTGCAAACCAAAGAATGTCCGATACGGATAGTTATTTCATTTTTCCTTGCTTTTTCTTAAAATTTTCATCTCAAAATACAGAACTCATTCCTTGTCTTTGGGACCTTCGAAAACTAAATATACACATTCCTAAACCACAACCTCAGGACTGCATTCATTTTACAGTTACAGCCAACCAACTTTATGTTTATCAATGTATCTTCAATCCTGTAGGGTACTTTTTAAACTATCCTTAAATCACCCACCACAGAAAAACAGCAGAATATCTCTTCACTATCCTCCCTCTTGCATCAAATGAGTAATTCCTCTTGTCTCTTACCTGTAAAATAGTCTTCATTTATTCATATATTTCCTTTTTATTTTTGCTTTTATTACCTCAGTTGCAAAATGTTATTCCTTCAAATAATTTATTAGAAATGGGGAAATAACAATTTACCTTACTTTTCCTTTTGAGGTATTACGGTTTTATCCATCACTAATATTCAGACTAGAAAAGATTTTTCTCATGATTGCAAGTGGAAATGTAAAGAACAATAAACACTGAACCCTGCACCTTAACCTTTATATTTAAATAATTAACTGGATTCTGCAGTGATCATTACTTTAATTATATATAGAAAACGTGCACAGACAAAAGTGCTTTGAATCAGAAAAGGCAATAATAATCCTGATTACTATATTTATATGTTGCTTTGGCTCAACTGTCTCCATAAAATTAGACTGCAACTCAATTTTTTTTCCTTGAAATAATCACAACTAATAGCATAAGTAGTAGAACAAGGAAATAGAACACCTCCTTGTTGTGGAGTTTCTTAGGTTGTGGGACATACACAAGATTAAGCCTTAACACAGAAGAGTAACATAGTACTGTTTTTAAGAGGCTGTATATAAGTGGCAGAGGATGAAACTGATGGTTGAAGTCTAAATAATACTACATATCTCACAACTTGTTGAAAAGCACTTTTTCCATTGGGGGAGATTCACAGCTGCTGAATTTTCTGCAGTTAATAGAGTCCTTTGATTCACAGCAGTGCCCCTTGCACAAAAAATACTGGCCTTTGTGTATTACCAGAAACTAATTTTCTATTTGGCTGAAAAGGGAAAAATTGGGTTATTGCTTCTCCCTCCTACGGAGCTTTTCATTATGCCTGATGCACTCAACTTCTAAGCTCTTCTGAGAAAAAAAATAACTGAAGAGGCAAGAGGTAGAAAAATGAGCTTGTTAGCACATTAGAAGTGAAGTATCTTGGTGGGCCCCAGAAATTCCCAGTGGTGTGTTAACTTATCACTCTATGCATGCTGGCACTGATAGTCTCCCAATTGAGCACTCTCTTTTCGCACCAAAGGTGCTGCCAGGAAGCAAAGGCTGAAGGCACACAGGAGAACGGCCTGCTATCAAAACAAGCTGTTTTTAAAAGTCTGTTTGAATGGGTACAATGCTTTATGAAAAGCAGGGTGGAGACACCTACCTGCTTTCAAAATGTTCCTGTTTCAGAGGTCTCTAAATGAAACCTTTTTAAGGTTTATTTTATTATATATAGTGTGCATAGATCCAGAGAGGACAAAAGTGAAGTAAAGTTTGTTTTCAATGCTTGCAGTTTGAGTAAAGAGGTTGCAAAGACAGATTATCATCAAAACTGCTACTATTGAAGGATAGCATTATCTTTTCTTACAAAGACGAAGGCACAGAAAGTAACAAAATACAAATTGTCCTTTCTATTCCAGAAGAAATGGGGAAAAACCTTTGAGTCCTGATCATTCTGTATGACTTGTCTTTAAACATTTGAGAAAAACTCAGTTGACAGACCAAAACAGTACTTTCTTTAAACCATGACTTTGGTAGCCAAAGTTGATGTAACTGTATTCCATACTCTTCTGATTTCATACTATTAGAACATATACACATTAACTACAAAAACAATCTATTATGAAGTCTTTTTGACTAAAAATATGCTTTTGGGAATGTACTTGCAGGCTATAACTACTATACCAGTGATGGCGAACCTTTTTGGCACCGAGTGCCCAAAACGGAATGCACATGCATGCGTGTGTATGTGCATGTCCTGGAATGCCGGAAACCCGAAGATCAGCTGGTTAGTGCATGCATGCCGGTTTTTGGGCTTTTTTGGCCATTTGGGGGCCATTTTCAGGCCATTTTTGGCCTGAAAACTGCCCCCCAAAAAACAGCCTGAAAATGGCCTGAAAAATGGCCTGAAAACCAGCCTGGGTTTTGGGCATTTTTTGGGCCATTTTCCAGCACCTGCAAAAACCAGCTGGCGAAGACATGCGCGCCAGAAACCAGAAGAGCAGCTGGCGACGGCACACGTACCCACAGAGGGGCTCTGTGTGCCACCTCTGGCACACGTGCCATTGGTTCACCATCACAGTACTATACGAAAGCCTCTTTTATATACTGATATAGGTGGGATAGTTAGAAAATAGCTAAAGATGCTAAATCCTGTTAAGAGTCAGTCTGACCTTGATAATAAGAGATTGTTAGTAGTAGTAGCCATAGTCATAATAACCAATTCAAAGGTTATCAAATAAGCATGAAAGCTCTCAGGAAGAGACCAGCTAAATAACTTCTAAATGCTGCCTATATAATACTCGGCCATACCTGAAATTCCGGCAACAGAATCTAAGTCCTGGGGGCTATCTCTTTTTTCATTAGCAAGGAAAATGTTACCTTTTTTCCCTTCGTCACCTAGATAGGCCCAACCAAGCCCCATTAAAACCCATGAGGAATTTAATTCCTTTCTACTCTCTGTGCTTGGCCTAGGGAAGAGACAGAGGAGACATTATCATCTCTAACAGATAGAACAAACAATATAAAAGGAACACAAATCTTGGTGAATTACAAGTTTTGGAGGTAAAAGCTGAAATTGGAAAAAGAAGATACATGAGTTTAAGGGAACTAGGTATGTCTACTCTAATGAAGAGAAGAATTAGGGGTGACATGATTGCTGCCTTCCACTACATAAGGCACTGCCACAGAGGTGTGGGATTGATTTATTCTCCAAAGCTCCTGTGGGCAGGAAAAGAAGCAATGGGTGGAAGCTGATTAAAGAGAGATCCAATCTGGAACAAAGGTGAACCTTCCTGACAGTGAGAACAATTAACCAATGGAATAGCTTGCCTCCTGGAGTAGTCAGTGTACCATCACTGGAAGTTTTCAAGAAAAAATTGGACAACCGTTTTTCTGGTTTGATATAAAGTCTCCTGCCATAGGCAGGGGGTTGGATTAGAAGATCTCAAAGGTCCCTTCCAGCCCTGTGATTCTATAATTCTAAGAGTTTTATTTCAGCTAAATAAAAGCCAAATATCCTATTTTACTGAACACGCACACTGACAGACTTCATGAAGAAAAATAAATATAGAAATTTTACAGTGCACAATTACTTAAGGGCTATCTGTATCTAAATGTGCAGTAATTTGATTACATTTCTATTTAATATTGCAATGATCAAGAATACAAAATAGTGATTTTATTATCAGAGAAAGCAGTAATTTTGCACAGTAAACCATCATTTAAGACTGTGTCACAATATCTTTGATAAGCTGCATATTGATTTAAGCTAATGCATTATATGCCTCTAGGGAATGGCAGGTCAAGAGACTGGATTTTAACATCAAAATCTGTCCATTAATCTTGACTTAAATATAATCTACCCCCGTGGTAAGCGGAAGAATGGGTATTCAATGAATTACTATTATGAAATATAGCAGTAATATATTTTCTCAATAATATAAGCAGAAATTCTAGTTTGATCTCTTCTACATTCTAATCAATCAAGTGCATGAGTGGCTTGGTTTTACTTTGTTTTTATGTTAACTGAAAAAAAAACTGAAGAGAATCACAGAACTGTGCCCATACAATGCTATCCCATCAATTCCAACTTGCTTTTTAAAGTATTATTATAATGACAGAGAAGTGAGAAACTTTGTGGAATACTATACTTAAGATCAACTTGTCATAATGTTACCTAAATTATGGTAAATCAAAAGCAAATGCATGGGCACGAACTAACAAATGTTTTGTACTAGTTTTATTTTAAAACAAGCACAACATTTTGGCTATGGGGCTTCAAATCTGTTAAGGGTCCCCTTATATGGCTTTACTATTAGTTGATTGATCATCATGGCTACTGCTTATACTTATTTATTTTGGGGATGTTTTTATTATTTTAATGGTTTAAAAATTATTTTAATTGTTATATAATGTTAGAATTGTTAACTACCCAGAAGCACTTGGTTAAGCTGGGTGGCTATAGAAATTAATTAATTAAGTAAAATAAACATTTTAAATCACACTACTAATACAAGTTTAAAATAAACAACTAATAGAGTAAGTTATTAAGGAAGTCATATGATTACCATATACGACCCTTGCATTATTATCTAAACATCTATGCACGTGAATATATACCAATTACAGTGTTTTCCTTCATATGCTGTTTTTTGTTTTTTAAACTCACATCTCTCCGAGGATTTCACCAGCTCCATTCAAAGAATACCACTTTCTTGGTCTTACAAATCCTTTTGATTCATTCACTCTTGCTTCATGCAGCTGCTTTGCAATTCAATACTCATTCATTATCTCTATATGACCAAATCATCCATGTCAATGTACTAGTCACAACACTCTTTCATTCTTGACTCAATGTCTTTCTCTACTCATTCCCTTCCCTGCTTTTACCCACCTTCTTAAACAACCAATTTCCATGATATATACTTTAATGTTTCCCCTGGCACACACAACTCTCAAATGAGGGCAGAAGCATAATTTTTAAACAAACATTTGTTTCTTGCAACTGATCATGTATTAACCAGAAAAATATCTATTGGCTCTTCTTTTTGCCATTTTGAAGTAGATGCTTTATTTTCCCTGCCAAATATCTATCTTTGTCTTAAATCTATTAACATTAAATTTATACTCCTCACTGCACTGCACAATCTATCTAACACAGAGGTGTCAAACTCAATTTCATTGAAAGCCCCATCAGGGTTGTGTTTGTCCTTGGGAGGGGAGGGAGCGGGCGGGGTCAGGGTGGGCTTGGCCAGCTCGACATCACTCAGGTTGGGGGTGCCTGTTGTGGCCTGAGCGCTCTGCCAGCAAAAACGGGCTCCCGAGTGCCGCCCGTGGCCCTTGCAAGCTCTATTTTTGGCTGTGATGGCCTCCTGAAACCCTCTACCAGTGAAAATGGAGCTTGGGAGGGCTGTGTGCAGTTCCCGAGCTCCATTTTCACTGGCAGAGGCACCATGGGCCGGTCCGTCTCTGTTTCCAGTGCTGGCCTCCAGGCCTTGAGTTTGACACCTGTTCTAACATTTGCTTCAAATCACTCTGATTGTCAGCTAACAAGATAGCATTGGCTGCACTCACACTCTGGTTTCTCTTCAGATCGTATAAATCTTTCACCTTTCACTCACATTCATGGTATTCCCAAACAATGCACCTCTAATATCATTACAAGCATTTCTTATATTAATTGAAAAATGTATTAAACAAATAGACATTGCATGTCCCTCTCTTACTCAATGTTAAATGAATTGCTCAGCATCCCATTCATTCACTGCATGCTTTATTTCCACCATACTTTACAGTACTCTTACTGCAATCCCAACTCCATGATTTATGCAAAACACTCTTATTCACTTGCTCTAAATCTACAATAATACTATTTCTAAAACACATTCATGTATGTGTAGATGGGCACGACCTGCTCAGGAACAAAAATCTGATTTACAAAGCCTGGGTCAAGCATAAAGCTGCCCTGCATTTCCCAAATTTTACTCATTAGAAACTCTTGAACTACTTCAATAAGAGTTCTGCCAAACCTCTTCTCAGGGAGATTTAACAAACTAATCCCCCTGCAATTTCTTCATTCACTTTTGTCACAGTTCTCTTTGGGTAAAATAACAATTATTTTAATTGTCAAGCTCAGAAATAGTCTTTGCCCATATTGAACAAGAACTCTGTAAGCAGTTCAGATTCATACTCTACCATTTCACCAGTCAAAAGCAATTTTACTATTTTTTTTTAACATTCTCATAATATTTATAACTTCTTATACTCATTTTACATACTCCCTTATCACATTCACTGAGGCATAATATGTGATAACTACAAGCTTTTATGTTCCCACTTGATGAAACTTGCAATAATCGTGACAATAACAATACATACTTTCTGGCATAAATTTTAACTCTTCCATTCATAATTAAATATTTACTCTTCCATGTATGCATTCATCAATTCCATTCCATAAGATCAGAGACCTTCTGATTTCATAAACAAAATTGTTTTCATTCAATTTATTTATCATGTTCCTTTATTATATCTTCCATATGCTATGATTGGCAACAGATGGGACCATGAATATTGATTTCCACTTCCTACCTTCAATCAACCAAAGTTTTTATACAGTGTTTCCAATTTATTTTCCTTCATTACTTAAAATCACTTATCAGAAAGTCCTTTTTACCCAATGTAGATAAAATTACCTATTGTGACTAGGTAATGGTTTTGTGTGTCATGATCCAAAGAAAAAACATCTTTATCCAATGTTGGGTAATTTATCCAGGTTTGGGAAGCACTGCTTTTGTATAATGATTTTTAGTAAGATAGAGACAAGACAAGATCACCCAACATAGTAACATGCTGCTTTCTCTGTTAATGTTAAAGATACAATACTTGCCAATCGTGTCACATTTTACTGCTAAGACACAATACTTGTAACTTCTGGCACATTTTACAACTGCACCTTATTTTACTCTAAGCATGATCCAGCCAGTATCCTTAGTCTAACTAAAGACCACCTGGCAATTCAGCATACCTGTATGTCACAAACTATGAAATATATGCAGCATACTGATTGGATATTGTTCAAAAACAAAGTCCATGAAAATCCAAGAAGCTCTTTATATTTGCTGCCTGCATATCATTTTTCTCTGAAAAAAAGATTCTCTGAAATTATTTTATAATTTGCCAGGCAGTTACAATCTGACTCATGTATAATAACAGCAAATTGGACTTTCCTACACATTGTAAATTATACTGATCAACCCAAAAAGGCTGCACTGGATGTAGAATTTTGTGCAGATCATTTTCAGTTCTGATTGCCTGAACAAATTATTAGAGTACATATGATACATTAATTGGTGAATAATGTAGTTCTGGTAAAAAATGAAGCTGATCCTACAAGCTTGAGTCAGCAGATTTCTACGAAAATCTCCTGCTTTTCATGATCAATTACTTTAAAAAAAAATTTGCCTTGATGCAACAAGTCCTTTGAAGATCAGAAGTCAATAGTTTTTATTTGGGTAGCAATAGTGATGTGTCTTTGGACAAAGAAATTGACTCCAGGATCAGAAAGGTCAGACAGGCTCTAGGGTAAAATACTGTATGTACCAGAATGTTCAATCCACAAAATGTCTATGTCTCCACTGATGAACAGATGTAATCAGGGAGAGGTGGCCCCTCAGATAACCCAACCACATGCCATTAAATGTTTTAAAAGGCAAAATAGCCCCTTGAATTGGACCTGGAAGCAAATTGATAACCAGTGAAGCCTATGGAGCACAGATGTAACATGTACTGTTCCACGGGCATGCAATTGTCCATGTTGCTGCATTTTGCAGCAGCTGAAGCTTCCAGATAGTCTTCAAGGGTAGCCCCATGTATAGCATATTGCAGAAATCCAAATGGGAGGTGATTAGGGTATGAGTGACAGTGAGCAGATCTCCCCAATCCAGGAATAGGTGCAATTGTGCACTACATGAAGCTGTGCAAAGGTCCTCCTAGACACGATAGCCATATACTCTTCAAGCAGAAGCTGTGAGTCCTGGAGGATCCCCAGTTTGCACATCGGATCTGTCTGAGACAATGCCACTCCATTCGACACCAAAAATGGCATAGCCTCAGAATCAAGAAGCCCCCAAACTCAAAGCCACTCAGTCTTGCCAGGATTTAGCTGAAGCCTGTTGTTCCCCATCCAGACCCTTCCCAGGTACTGGGAAAAGACATGTTTTCAAAAAGTAATCACTGTCAGGTTCAAAGACTGCTTAAGAGCCATAACAACCTAACTTTACTATTAAAAGCTCTGTCTGTTGACTCAGAAGGGTATCTACAAGCTTAGGAGACAATCCTAATCACTGGATATCTGGCTTAAAGGGAATGGACAATAAAGAAGGCTAAGAAAAAAAGCATAAAATTAAGACCTGTCCAGGATATTAATATTTTATCTGAACAGACATAGTGTATATAAATAGGAAACAGTAACAGGAAGTGAGTGGTTACTGAAATGATCATTTATGCGTGGTATCATAAAGGAGCATCTGATGAGCCTATGGGGCACTGGATTGTACTAAAGGTATCAATAATGTTCAAGCAGCCATTTTGCAGAATTCTGGTAGAAAAATTGTCTCAAACAGGTATGGATGCTTTTCATCAGAATGATGCTATAACATTGATAAATATCAATGGCAAATTGTAACTAGCACTATACAAGGCTCAATAATTTGACACATTTCTGTCAGTAGATGATATTTTGGGAAATAAATGTTGCTAAAGGCAGACAAGTGATTGAATCTGAATGCCAGAGAGCCACTCTGACAATCACCCAACTCTTCTATACCTTAAAAAGTAATAAAATATTCCATATAATCAAAGAAAAGAATATTATTTACCATTCATTCATATTCAAGGAAGTCACTGTAAATAAGACTTTGAGGCTTCTGCTGCCAAAATATCTACTTTTTAAACTCTCTCATTTTTATGTATTTTGTCAATCTGGACTTCTCTTGTCTCACTGAAGGTAATATAGATACTAAAGGCTAAAATATTAAAAAGACTTACCAATCTCTTTGCCTTTCCCCTTCCAGTACATTAAAATATGCCTTCCTATACATTTCTTTAAAGACTAATGGAATTTCTTTTCTGAATTTTGAAGAATAGGAATATACAATCTGATTCATAGGATTAAAAGAAATGTTTTTAGTTACTTAGGTCAGCGTTCCCCAAGCTGTGTAAAACTACAATTACCATCAAGGAAACTAAAATGAAGAATAGGATGGGGAAGACTGATTTACTGATTTCCAAGTGTTCTAAATTACATTTTTGCTCATGGATCTGCATAGACTATAGCAGATTGTATATCTTCACAGATTTAATTAGAAATTCTTACACTAAAATTTATTCCACTCAAGAGATTTGATAACTTCTGACCTTTTATATTGCCATTCCTATCTATGATGATTACTATAGTTTTAAAAATCCTTACCAGGCAATTGTTTATTATTATAAACTGATAATATTATAGAGAAAGAATCTTAATAAACCAGCACAGTGTTTTTCCCATCACTCTTTTGAGCACCAATTTGAAAAGCAACACTTCTCTCCCCCTCTTTTAAAAGCTGTCAAGCTGTTCAGAGTAGTTTGCAACATGACAATAGTACTATTGTGAACTGTGCCTGGGTTTCCTTCCCACCGCGAGTTAAAATGGGCAGTTCCTGTTGCCTATGATTGGTGTCCAGTGAAACAATACAGAGCCAGTTTTTATCAGCTCCACACCACAAAAGTAAAGCGAAGGAACCCAAGCCTCCATATCATGCAGAACCATATGCCAACCCTGCTGGTTTATCACTAAGAATCAAGATCTATCATGTCTTCTGTGAAATTTCACCTCACATACCTTCTGTGAAATGCATGGTTTTGCTGAAAATTGAACCTTTTCACAACAGCAAGAACAGATGGATAGGAACCGTGGCTTGGCAACAGGTTTTTTTTAAAAATCCATACTAGTAATAAGTAGAAGCACTCTAAATGAAATGGATAATGTATGACCTTTATCCTATTTCTTTAAAAAAATGAACATATTCACATTGTCATAATGTCAGTTTTTTTTTTAACTTTTCAAGATTTTATTCTACTAGAGGTAGTATTAAGGGAAGATTGAATATAAATCCTTACTTACTTCGCTTATGTTTTAACTAAACATAAAAATATACATACTGGATTAATAAAATTATACCAAAGAATTGTGCAGTTATTGTATGTAGAATATACATTAAACATTTTTTTTTGTTAAAGTAGCATAATAGTACAGTGGTTTTAGCAATTCTTCATACAATAAGTACATTTTCTCCAAAGTAAAAACAAAATTGATCTCATATAAGTCACATCTTGTGTATTTAAATCATTAAAATGTTAAAATAAAAGAATTAATGGCAAAAATAGATAAGTACACCCCATCACATTAATTTCATTTATGTTTTATTCCTTCACAAACTTGTCAAGCCTTTTTCAGATAGAAAGAGCAGAATTTTGTTTCTTTAGTGGGATTCATTCAGTTACCTATTAAATTATCCCTAACTAGATCTCTATGTTTAGTGCAAATCATCACAGATTAAAAGAATTAGCAGAAAAGGTGATATGACATATTTTCAGTATGATCCCTAGGTACGCACACACATACAGATGCATAATGTAAAAAAAAAATCCTTTAAATCTCTGAAATGAAGATGTGTGAACAATCTATATTACAAATGTTAAGAGAAAAGTTTAAAATTAATTACAGTTTTCTATTGAATCTACAATGTCTAAAATCAAAGGTATTTAAAGTGATGCTTTGGAATTACTCATTACCTCCCTAACCATAAAAATACAACCAAACCATACTCTCTCAAAGTCTAATTAATAAATGACTGATAACAAGCCTAAGCTGCATTCACAACCCAATTGTTAGGCAAAATATTGCCTACCCATGCTCCCTGGTGCTGTATTTTATATCTAATTGCATGATCAAGCCCCTAAATTGGTTTCAAGGGACAAAAAAGGACCATCAAGTATCTACCATGACAATACAAAATGCTTACAAGAAAATGCACTTTAGAAACAAGTAAGAAAAGAAGACAAATGAAGGAAAGATACCGAAGTCTGAAAGACAGTCATCAATACTGACAGATTACTGTAATTTTGGCTGTCAGAACAATTGATTTAAGCAGCATATGCCAATCAATACACTTGTAATTTACTGAACATCTTTTGATATACAGTTAACCAAGACATGTTGCAGTCCTAGACTATTTTTAATGGACACAAATTTCACAATATGTGCTTTGGAATCTCAGGACTATTTAGTGAGTGGAATTTAGCTGACAATGCTATATAATTATTATCATATTATTAAGTAAAATTGTTAGAATTTTGATATTCAAAGACTCATTATTGTCACTTGTAATATGTATTACAAATGATCTTCCAGATACTTGCAAAAAAGATTTTTTAGATAAATGTTAATTAAAAATATGTATTTTTGACTTCTTATACAACCTTAAAATTCAAATTGTATTTAATTACCATAATCAAGTATAGATTTTAAACTAGGTATATATAATTAAATCTAACTTTATCAAATCAAATACTGGTTTCAACTCCATGGGAAGTGTCCAAAAGAGGCCTGACTTACCTTAACACATTACACAACATCCAACCAAGTGTCCTCTATAAAAAAAAATAATTTCCACTACTAACCAAACAATAAAATAGCATAAACCTGTTCACTACAAATAATTATGTCTAACAAAGAAATGAATATCACTGACAAGAGATGCAAAGACTAGCTCAAAAGTAGCAGCTCACTACTACAATTAATGAAATTTAACATTGCAGAAATATATGACAACAGCATTTATATAACATATGTGAAATTAGTGTCTTTTGCTATTGATTTTGAAAATGGTTTATGGATGGTTTGTGGTCAAAAAATGTTTCTTCGGGTAATTTAAAGATGAGTAAGTTTAGAACAATATATTTTTAGAAATAATTTTAATTGTTCAGAAATCATTCAAAATAAAATATTTTAAATCAAGTTAACTTTGTTTTCACTTGGAAACCACTTCTGGACTTTGTGCTTAAGGTTGAAAAAAAATGAAACTCCGAAGTTTGGATTTTGCTGATTGGATAGGTTTTGTTGTTATAGAATGGCTAGTATATCTATCTATATCTATAAAATAGACTGTGGGTTTATATGTTTGTGGGTATGTCCCGAATAGGCTCTTCCATGCCAGCACCAATCTGGCCCAAACTTGCCAGGCACATACCTT
>JANHJO010001818.1:127061-140669 GCA_032468235.1 Pseudoxyrhopus heterurus | reverse complement strand
TCCAGGTTGCTTCTCTCCATGGTTAGTTCTCATCCATTGTTTCTTGTTTTGCCTTCTGGTGCTTTGGAAAATAAGTTGACCCCCTCTTCTTTGTTGCAGCCCCTCGAATACTGGAAGACTGCTATCATGTCACCCCTAATCCTTCTTTTCTCCAGACTTTAGGATTAAGGTTAATTGAAACCAAACATGGCAGATGTGCTAGTCAAAAATAATAATAATAAACTGGATTAAAATTGGGTTTTTTTGGTTATGCCTTGTTTGGTTGTAAAATAATTCCAGATCCAGACTTGTAATTTATTATCCATAATAGGCTTCTTTATGTGTTTATGTGAAAAAAGGGGGGTAAACCAGGAACAAATCAGCTGCAAATTCTGCATGCAGGTCTTGTTGTTTAAATTTCCTGTTTAATGTGATGTGTGAACACACCATCAGTGCGTTCTCTTTCAGCTGACTTGTTTTTAATATCTTCGCCTTGGCCTCATTTTGCACATCGCTGAAGCTCCCTCTGAATCACTCAATATTGTTTTGCTTCATAATTTGACCTGGCTTTTTAAAAATAGAAATAATAGTATACATATTGATATTTGCAAGGCACGGAGGCTATAATATTCTCCGTGAGCTGCATAAATTCATCCTTGGGCTGAAAATGTAGTCCTTGCCCAGACTACTGGTTTACGTGCATAGAGGAGGTGGGGGGGAGACTGATGAAATTAAAAATGCATCATTGGACTACCCAGAGAAGGAATGAAATTATGGATCCAAAATCAATCAATCATCTCTCTTGAAAAGGAGATCCTGTGGAAGAGAACTAGCAAGGCGATTCAGTTGCTTTTCTTGCACTGAGGATTATTTTCTTCAGAAGAGGTGCTACCGCCTTTTTTTTTTGCTACTTGTATTTTAGATTTTGGCGTGGAACATTGCTGTGTGTTGAACTTCATTTCGCTCTTCGTTTGAGGATCTTAGTCGATGTGCCTAGAAATGTGACTGATAATGTGGTGTAGAAGGAATAGCGATAGCACTGTATTTATATACCGCCTATCAGGGCTTGCAACCCCCTCTAAGCGGTTTACAATGTCAGCCTCTTGCGCCCAACAATCTGGGTTCTCATTTTATCCACCTCAGAAGGATGGAAGGCTGAGTCGACCTTGAAGCTGGTGGGATTTGAACTTGCTAAATTGCAGGCAGCTGGCAGCTAAGTACTAATTACTAAGTACTGCGCTCTAACCTCTACACCCCCAAGGCTCTATAAAACATTGCAATACATCACGTGACGGCAATGTGATGCAGCATATTTGACACCATGCCTTAAAGGAAGAGGATTGTTTTTGTAACAGCTAGAGACAGATGAAGAATTGAAAGAAATCTGATCGAAATTCAAATGAAATGCGCAAATGCACAAACACTGAGGGATAGCACCTTAATTTTCTCAGGTAGGTATTAATAATCTCTTAGATTTTTGTTCTTTGTTCAGATTTGCCAACTATTAGGAGAAATTATCATGCACATAAAGACGGTGGCCACTGTATATAAATTAAAGACAGGAACAAAATAAACTATACAAATATCTAACAGACGAGACAATTTTACAATTCAAAACGCATTGACGATGTCTCCTCCAATGGTGACGAAATGTTTGCAATCAATTTGCGAAGCTTAGAGCTCAAACCAACAGCCTAACAATTTCACAAATCTAGAAAACAGATTCTGCTATGATGTCCCCTTAACAAGATATCTGTAATCACTTGAGAAGTGGAACACACCCAGAGCTTTTCCGAGTGAAGACCCAATTGTTGGGGGCAATATGCTGACTCTGTAAACCAGTTAGAGAGAGCTGCAAAGCACTATGAAGCGGTATATAAGTCTAAGTGCTATTGCTATAAGCAGTTGTCATGAGAATGAGTGATTGTGAGTTTCAATTCTGCATGGTTTGATGATGTTTCACTCCTACAACTATGAAAAACTCTGATGTATTTGCTTATTTTGTTTTAACTGCAGTTTGCTATGATGCCTGAATCTGGGCATCTTAACTATAGGTAGATGAAACACATCTAATTCAGCCTGAGCTACATCAGTAATCTCCCAATCAGAATCGCTGAGTTCAGGTTATGAAATACTGCTTAGAGCCTCTGGGTTTGTCAGTCTATACATCTAAATAAATAGGCACCTTGAATTGTAGGAGAAAAATGGCTGTTTGATGGGAGTTTTTAAGGTATCAGTGGACATTTTTACAGCACAAAGTCTGTTAAATAATAACACAGGAAATTATTAGAGACTGAACATAGAACAAATTTGAAAATTGCCAGAGGCATAGCTATTTCTCTATACTAACTGTTGGTGATATAATTCAGTTACAGGTATTAAACTCCATGCTGAGGTCAACTTGCCTCACTTCTTCCAATATTGCACTTCTACGAGTGCTCATTAATGTGTCTGCGGAATGGATTAGAACATCCGAAGATATATGTACAGAATAGAAGGTTTTAAAATCTAATGATAGCTAACCATTCATTGTAATAAGACAAATATTCCCCGTCTCTCTCAATTTATGTCAGTAATGTCGAATTTATTGGATTTTAAATGAAAAAAGAAATACCAATAGTGCAAAACAATTTATTTTTGAGATTGTTATAAAAGCTCTGGAGTTGCTGATTACATATGCTGGCTACAAATACATGTAATTGTTAGATGATAATGTATTTCAGATATAGTTGTTCATGGTAAAGTGTACATCTTCTATCTATTTGGTCAGAAGTCAATGTCTAAATGTCCAAGTTGAAAGTGGATCAGGAAAAAAAAAGAATTTTAAACTGCCCCAATACTTTTAGATTATGGAATTATGGTATTCTAAAAGACATTCCTATGCTAACATGCATGTTAATGAATCTAACTCAAAATGAAACTCTTTTTATAACCCATTCCAGATCTGAAGAACTGGGCAGTTTACAATAAATGCAAGCAAAAACAAAAAACACACACATATCACAATAAAAAATATAATTACAGCCACCTACTGCCAGTCAACTGGGGCCAAAATGTTTGGAAAAGAGCTGCTTTAAATTGTTTTTCAACCATTAATAAATTTGGGTTATTTCTTGGGTGAGGATATACGTAAAGCATAGACTATCAGAGACATGTGTCATTTTTCCCACAGTTCACTTTGAGACTACATGAATTGCTTGTATACAAAAAATACATAATTTTACAAGCTCATTCGTTTAAGACTCTTTCCATTATTCATGTTGCCTTTTACTATTAGAGACTATAGTAGCAAAGTATTGAGAAGATGTAAAACCCACTTCTTCAGGCCTCCCAAATGGAAACACTTCACATCTAACAAGACGATGGTTTGGCCAACTCAACGGAATCTTTATAGAAGAGTTCAACTCAATAGTGTAACCAAGGACTTGATTTACCAGATACACAGAATATTTTTCATAATGTCCTACAGATATTGAGATTCACACTGAACCAGTCACTTTAAACAGGGTCACTATCTGGCCCAATTGTGACAGGAGAAGAGTGAAAAATACCTGAAAGGAAATAGCCTTTCAGGCTTTCCTGCCAGTGTGACTCTTCCCAGGTAGCTGTGTATGCTGGAATGGCAGGACTTTGAAAGGGCCCCCAATCATGTAATGAATCAGCCTTTGTAGTCGTTAAATGGTACTGAATATCCTGTTTTTCCTCTATTACTGTGCATCCTTTCCCATGTTTTCCCAGAATAACTCAACGAGGTGGATTTGATAGAGAGACAGTCAGTCAGTGGCCCAAGGTTAATCAGTGACTTTTATGATTGAGAATCTCAGGTTTTAGTACAATAACTTAAATCATCACACCACACTAATTACAGTGTGAAAGGTTACTTTGGAATACCTACCTTTTTCGTTAGGGAGTCATCTGAATCAGAAGGCATTCTGGTTGATACATGAAACATTACTTCAACCATAGAGGTAGCAAAATATGGAGTGGTCAATCCAGTGCTTTTGTTTTTCTGTAGTCCTCCCATAAAACCACAATGATTTGTTAGATTCACCTAAAATAAAAAATAAAATAAAAAAGCCATTGCAACATAAATATCTATATAATATAAATTAGATGATTTTTGGACTAGGATACCAAATGAAGGGGGAGAAAAATGTATTCTTTTTCATTGCCATTAATATTTACTGACTCCATTCAAAATGAAGACTGTTTAGGAGATTGTTTGATAACAAATATTTTGGGTTCACAGAGCTAAAAAAATGTTAGTCCAACCTAGTTAAATCTATATAACTAATTTTACTCTGCCACAGAATTCTTCCTAGCACATGCTTTCTAGTGGTTAGATGGCACACCTGGAACATGGACTCCCAAAAGTGAGCTGTTCTACATTAATCCCATCTACTGTTATTTCCCGTGGCAATTGGAATGATAATTTTCAAGCATATTACAGGTAGTCCTCGACTTACAACAGTTCATTTAGAAACCGTTCAAAGTTATGTCACTGAATAAAGTGATTTATGACTGTTTTTCACACTTATGATCGTTGCGGCCTCCCCATGGTCAGGTGATCAAAATTCAGACACTTGGCAACTGGCTCATATTTATGACAGCTGCATCTCTCAGGGTCACGTCAGCTCCTTCTTACTTTCTGACAAGCAAAGTCAATGGGGAAGCCAGATTCACTTAACAACCATATTACTAACTAACAACAGCAGTGATTCATTTATGGCAAGAAAGGTCATAAAATGGGGCAAAACTCAGTTAACAAATGTTTCACTTAGCAACAGAAATTTTTGGCTTAATTGCGGTCTTAAGTTGAGGACTACCTGTACTCTCATACTGGTGGTTTAATGATGATCTATACCAAGGGTGTCAAACTGGATTTCTTAGAGGGCCGGATCAGCATTGTAGTCCTCCTCTGCGGGGCAGCCGGGGTGGGGAGGGAGACGGGATGGATGCCTCCTGCAGCACCCTGCCTGCGTCCCATTTTGGCTGGCAGAGTGCTGCAGGAGGCCGTCCAGGCCAAAAATGAGGTGTGAGGGGTCGCGTATGTCCCCTCGCACCCTGTTTTGGCTGCCAAAGGCCTTTCCAGACCAGCCCCGTGGGCCAGATTTAAGCACCCCGTGGGCTGGATCCGGCCAGTGGGCGACTTTGACATCCCTGATCTATACTATGACATTTCAGACAATTTTAGTAGCCAACATTAGGCTCAATGCAGTGGACATTGGAATTGTGAGTGGGAAAGATTTATCTTTCAGCAAGAACATTCCTTTTAATAAACAGAGCTCTTCTAAAGAGAGCAATTCTAAATGGGTGCTAGCTAGGATTTGATGTTGTTCCTAGATGCTAAAAAAGCAGAGCTGGTCTTCCTATCACCAAACAGAGAACTGGCAGTATTTTACAAATATTGAAACGTTTCTGAAAACTTGCAACATAATCTCCAGGTATTATAAAAATAATTATGAAACTAACATCCCTGTTCTTTCCACCATCCAAAGAGAACTTGGATTTTAAGAAAATCACATGCATAACAAACCCCCGTGATGTCTATTTTTTCTGTTGATAAAAGACTCTTGATATGACAAAACAAATCCGTTTCAGACACATAATAGGAATGTTAGCCACCCTCTTATAAGTTCTGTAAGCAGCTTGTGAAATAGGATGATAGCTATCAGACTGAAAGAAATCTCAAATTATTTCTAATATGAATTCTTAAATAAATGCTGTTATTTAATGCATCACAACATTTGAAAAAAAATAAATGAGTTGATTAGATTGGGATGAGATAGAAGTGTACCTCCCAACCAAGACCTGCTACAAAATCCTCATATGCTTGGCTTCCTCCAGTGTTAGTCAGGATGGAGTGTTTATCTTCTTGTCCCTCAGCAACATAAAATACTGCAATTTTGTGTGTCTCTCGGCTGTAAGACATATGATTGCAATTATATAAGAATATCCTCTGACATCACTCATAGTGGATATATAGAAAGGCTAATATAATTTCCTTCATTCTGAAGAGAATTGAAGGAGATTTCAGCTTTTATTTATATGTTTCCTTGCTTATTTATTTATAGTCCAAAAGCAAGGATCACTGCCAAGGCATTTAAAAAAACCTCTCTTCATAATATATAATCAAAATTATGTACTTTATCATATTATAGAAACACTACTTTTAATTATATAGCATTTGTAACATTGCAAAAATAAGTTTCACAGTTTCTCAATTTGGGGGGGGAATAATGTGAGAGGCCACATCTTAGCTTGGTTTCTAAAGGTAATCAAAATTGGTTACAAACTGTTTCAAATCAGAAATTTTTGCTATTATTTCTTGAAATAGGTCAATGCTAAAATTCATAGACACAGAAGACTAATTCAGCAATTTGAAAACATAATGCACTCATGCAAACAAGTTTTTTTTCCAAACAGCAACAAAATCTGGCAATCTCCAATATTTTCTCCTGAAATGGCTGAAAATAATCTTTAAATTTGCTCTAGTCGGAAGATAGGAACACACATATATATTAGCAATATTTGCATAAGCTATGGAGTTATAAATTTCTTTCATTAGCTTAAAGACTCTATACAGTTCATAAAAACTGGCCTTGTGGCCAATAAAGAAATACAATTCTCTGGTTGAAATAAAGTTCTTCTGAAATATGACATTTTTTTTTTAAACTACTGATTTACATGTAGCCCTTGACTAATGACTGTAATTGACCCTGGCAATTATGGTTGCAAGTCATGAGGGTCATAAAGTGGTCATCATGTGACTGACCTGATTGTATTATCTCTTTATGCAGTGGTTGTTAAGCGAACCCACTGTTTGCTATGGGCCAGTTTTTGCTGGAAACTGGAAGTGAATGCTAGTTTCTGTCAAAAATATTGTAAATCGCAGTCATGTGACTGTGGAACACTGCAAATGGCTTTAAATTTGGCCAGTTGCTGAGTGACCAACATGCAGTTATATGATGGGGGGGAGGGAGCAATGTTGAAATATTGAAACCAGATTGTAAGTAGCTTTTAAGGGATCCATCTTAACTTTGAATGGCTACTAAACGACCGGTTGTAAGTCAAGGACTACCTGTAAGCTGACAGAAATACTTGGTCTGTACTTCATATCTAGTCACTTTCATTTCTGTTAAAGCACTAAGGGCTTAAACAATGATTCAGTTCAAATGTTAAGAATTAATATTAGCTGTTTTATGTTTTTAGAACATAAGAGTTCTTATAAATTAAATAAGATTGTATTAACTCAGAACTACAGGCACTGTCAGATTAGTGCCAAAGACAATTACTAAGAGGAAAATCTTTTAATATTTTTTTATAAAAATGTCTATTGTCACAGAAATTGGTAGAACTTATAACAACTTGAAATCTACATTATTTTAAAAAATAATTACATTGAAGTGCAATTTAAAAAAGGAAATTATTACACTTAAAAATTGCTTATAGCAGATAACTTGCCATTGTCTTGAATCCAAATTTCGAAGTTCTCGAAGTAGTTTTTCATTTTTTTTCAGAAGATGAAAGCTTCTCCTACGTAAGGAAATTTAATAAAAATATTTTCATTATCTGTAGAATGATAGATATAGCAAACAATAACACATTTCTATTTATTAATATCTCCTAGTTTTCTTGCCTTTTGAAATTTTTTTTTAACCCCGAGTAGTCTTCTGAATCCTTATTAGTGCCTTTAGTGTAATTCTTACTTCATTCCACTTCTTTAACCAGGTGGCCTGAATAACATACCCCTTGGGCACATAAACCACTAAACCAAACTGCTCTCAAATTAGGACTAGAGACTTGTGAACTTTAGGAGGCATCTAGGAAGACATCTGTGAGAAGTAGATAGGACTTTGATGATACATTAATACCTTATGCCATATATTTAGCTGTTCCTCTTCTGTAATGTGTCATAATACAAACAAGAGCAAACCACTATCCACCTACAGTTGTGTACTGATTTACATTATGTACATTCATGGCTAAGAAAAACCTAATATAGAAGCAAGAGAACATTTGGATTTAACTTCATTACATCCTTTTCTTATTTAACGACTGCAATTCATTCCAGTGACTTTGTTGTTAAACAAAAAGGTTGCTAAGTGAACATGTGACAGAGAGAGAGAGAGAAAGAGATGCTCTGAAGATCACTAGTTGCTGTTGTCTCATTCATATAATGTTCTCTTACACAGTGCCCTATACATGACAAGATTCCTCCCCCTTTTTTTGCCTCCTCTCAGGGTGGAAAGATTGCTTAAACAAGCTCTCTCTTCCTGAGCTGCTTTTCTTGGTAGCATAGCACTTCCCTAGAAAGTGCTAGTGGCAGGTTAACAACTCTGTAACCTTAATTAATTCATCCGAACCTTCTGTGCAGCTTGCCTGATGCCTGAAATTGACCAAACTTTAATCAGTTTCACACTGAAGATTTTTTTCAGACCCAAAAAGTTTGGTTGTAAATGTACGCATTGGTCAGAAAATGATTTTTATTACTATTTATTACTATTTTATTTGCAAATGGTTGCCAACCGAGGTAGTCGCTAAATAAGGAGTGGCTGTCCTGGAAGGAGAAGATATATACTGCTGTTGTTTTGAATAGTAGCATGTATGTCACTTAAAATTATTCTCAGTTCTGAAAAAGACCAAATTATGTTGACTTTAAGAGCAAATAATATTATCATTTTACCTTTTATCCCAAGAATTCATTCCAAGAATACTAAGGAGTAACCTGCAATAGTAAAATGCCGAATAGGGCTTTTGTGGAATTGGTTCATCCTGCTCCATAGCCTTCATATTTAAGTCACTGAAGTGCTTTTCAATAAAATCTCTCTCCTCAGTGTCCTGTTTAAGGATTGCATTGATTACATCATTTTCCTGCTTCTCTGACACACAGATAGGTTGAAGGGCAGGTATATTGAGAGACACACCTGTCCTCTGTAAACACTCAGGACTAGTGATTCCCACATATTGCAAAAGCTCATCAAGGGCATCTTCTTCATCCTTTATTGTATCCCATGTTGGCACAGTGTCTCTAAGTCTTCTTTTTAGTGGAAGAGTAATTCCGTCCTTTACGTACATTTCTTCTGTATATGCAGGAGGTTCTGAGGCATTTTCTGATTTCTCTTGATGGGGTAGTGAAAGCATAAAAGTGGTTGGTTCACTTAGGCCACACAGAGGGGGAGGCCCATACATGATGGCAGAATCCCAAGAATATTTCCCAGACAGATCTCGCACTATAATTCGGACATTTGAATTGGCTGAGACAAGTCCAGCAGACAAACCTCCTCCAGGCATGTTCTCTTCTGCTCTTATCTGTATACATGAAACTAATGTGGTATTATTTAATACAAAGAACTGGAGATTAGGGTTCTCAAAAAGCTCAGGAGAAAGTTCAAGGTTCTCGCAGAAAGGGTTGTCATTATTTTCACATACTTGACTTGTTAGCATAGCAGGCCCCCCACTCATTGGATAATGGCCTAAGTGGTTTACCAGATGAGCTATCACAGTACGAGCTGCCACAGAGATCAGTCCTTGTTGCATATGAGATTTTACTGAAAAACACACACAAAAAATTCAATACTTTAGGTTACACTGATAGCATTAAAAATGTAATTTCTATTTGTTTAAATGTTAAGGGACTCCGAAGAGATGCAGTATGACCTGCAAACACCGTATTCATAAAGTGCGGTAAGAAAAATACTGTTAACTATGGCTAATATGCATTTCAAATAAAATAAAAACTATTATTAAATGCTAACATAAAGAAAGCAATTTTACAGAAAATACAGCTTTCAAAATACAAATAACTGTAAAAAATATTTTAACACTTCAATGGCACAGAGAAATGAAAAATATGAACAGAAGCTATTAGCTTTCCTTCTTGAAAAGGAGGCCACTGTGGGGATTATGGCAAACACAGAACGAAGACAGAAGAAGCAAACATTGTCAGCACATTAAGAAGGAAACTAATATTTCACAGCTGAAATGATACTGAGAGATATTTTCTCATAGATAACACTATTTTAGAAAAAATATGACTGTTAACAGTTCTAATAAATTAATTTCATTTTTATGGTATATATATTTAAAAATATTTAACAATGGAAATAGTTACAAAGAAAAGTGCTTGTTTTCAAGTAAAGAAAACAGAAAAATAATTATAGTTCTGATGCTAGGTTGAAATCTGAAATCCTGAATATGCTTTGCTGGGAGTAATTTTTATTGAATTTACCAAAGACACTAAATAAATATGTATAGATTTATACTGTTATTCATCAGAAGATTTTAATAATTTTTCTATTGAATAATGCTTTAAATTAATGCTTTAAATTAATATTCAAAAAGTTGATAGCAATGATAGCCGGTTGTGATTAACTACAATATTATTAATATATTAAAAACAATAATTTTTCTAATCCTATTTTCAAATAAGCACAAATCTTTATACTAAAGAAGGCTTGCATATTCCTGAAGCCTGAAGCTATAGAACAATCCAAATGATGTCTTCCTTTAGATTTGAAAACGAACAGGCAGATATTCAAAAATACGGCTCTTTAATTTAATTTTATAACAGATTTTAGAAAAGCTGTTTTCAAGGCAGAAAACTAGCACCTGCCAACTATAGGCCTTAAGCCATTATATAAATATAGATACGCAGAGATATACAGATACCCTCAGGTTTAGAATTAATGTTTTTTTTCTTGACTATGAGATTCTTAGTGGGAAGAATGATTGACATCTGTGTACAGAGTTTTTGTAAAAGATGAGTGTAGTGCCATAATGTGTGGCCAAATTTGGTTCTTCTAATTCTCACAGTACCTTTTTCTTTTAGTATAGTTTATATAGCATATTTTGTGTTGTAACTAATTCATTATCTGCTGACCTTTAACTGCAGTTGCCTCATAGTGGAACCAGCTCTTGACCTGTAGTTCCCTCTTTTTCATTAATATTAATTCTGAGAGCTTGACATATTTATGAAGCTATGGATTTCAACATTGTACTGAATCGCTTTATAAAGTTCTTAATATTTCCTTATAGAGTGTAAACATTCTGAAGCAACACAAGCTTCAAACAAGCTTTATTTAATATACTTCCCAGTTTTGCTGGAAAAAAAATGACTTAAATCTGAAAATAATGTATCTTTTTTAGAGAAGAATAATATTATATGTTCAAGATAACTTATTTTTGTAGGTCAGTAATAGCAACATTTCTTTCTGACATGAACAAATTGGAATCATATCAAGTCTTAAAATAAAAGGAGAATCTTAGGAAGTGAGAAGAAAGACAATCAAATAATTATGCTAACACTGTTGTGTACCAAATATAATTTAGGTCATGCTTTTTGATATGAACTCATTCTGACTTATGTAAGCAACAATCAGCTTCATATCTTTTAGAATTGTAGGCTGCTGTGGAAAATGAAAAATACTGAAATTTTAATATTATTAGGAGTACCAAAATTGACAAAATAGATAGTTGCTATATATATTGGTCACCCAACCAGGATTGTCAGGGATCTTTTTAAAATAGGTTATTAACTTACCTAAGACAATATAATAGAAGGGAAAAAATCTCATTTAGGATTTTAAAAAATACCCAGGACTTACTCCTGTGTGGAAATGCACAAATAAAGGACAGCAATGCTGGTGTTTTCTCCAATAGATACTAATTTAAGAAGAGGCGGAGGGAACTATTCAAGGTTGTCTTTTCAAATAGGCAGATTAAACAAATCACAGAGTATTTGCTGTGAACCCATAATTACACATTATTACAGCATACAAAAGCAGTAAGGCACAAAAACCGGCTGCAATTCTTTACACTTGCAATGTAACATGTAGAGGAAATTAATCTTGGCAACTAGTTTAAATATTAGCTTTGCATAATATGTATAGGTGAAACTGTAATTAGGAGGGAATGAATCCTTCCGTGCTGCTTTCATTCTGACCCTGCAGATGATTACTCTTCACTAATAAGACCACAGCCATTTGACAAAAAGCCAACTACAGTAGCTTGCTTCACTGCTCAGTAAATTTAATAATTACCGTTCCTCCTGCCAATAGTTCTCAAATCAGATTTGTTCAATCCAATACTGAGCTTATTAGAGGACAGCTCTGTGTTCAGAATTCTTTGGCCAAAAAAGTACTTGAAAATGATGAAGCATGCCTTAGACAAGGGCACAATGATTAGCCATTTTCTCCACATAAAAAAAAAACAGCACGGAGTCACTACAGACCACAAAATCACCTGCTGTTAGCACACAGCTGCTACAAAAAGGGTCTGTATTTATCTAGTCCTTAATACCTTTAAGGAAGCCTAAAGGGAACAGCTTAATATTGGAGGAGAATGATCCTACACAGAATATTTAGCCTCACTATGAAAGCCTATGTCTCCCAAATTTCTTTTCACTAGTACCATTTGATATTTCACACAAGAAAAAAAACCTAAATTAAAATTATTTGAGCTATTAATTCAAGGTATTTAATTTTTAGAGAAAAAATTAAATCATAGTTTGGAAAAATAAGTTCATAAACATGAAACAAATTTTAAGAATTACAAAATAGTGCATACTAAGTTAAACATGTATCTGATTGCTTGCTAAATAACATATGTAAATATTTGCTAGCAATAAAAATTAAAAAATGTTTTACTTGTTTACTGGGGTAGAGAAAAATCTATTATGAAGTTGATGCATGTTGTAAAGATGTACCTATTGTACCAAAAGGAGTTGTTAATTATTCAAAATTATTAATCTATTCAATACTTGATACTACTATAATCTATAACTGAACTATTAAAATGTAATTTAAGAATTCATACTCAAGACTAATACTTCAATATTAGAAAATTTAACTTGATCAGAAAAGGAAGTTAATTAAAGCAAACAAACCTTCTGTGACTGGCTGGAGTTTGGAAGACCGTTCTGAATCAGGTGAATGGAGTGGTTCTGGTTCTTTTAAATTTTCCAAATGCATAAAAGGATCATAATCCAAAGATGCTAAATCAGACAGACTCATTGGAAAATACTTCAGGTTACTAAAGCACTGAGATCCATAGACACATCCATGAAGAACCTTAAAAAAATCAAAATGTATTAAAATCTATGTATAAAAGTATGAAAGACTAAAGTGAAACCAGGCCTACTTCTCAGAAGGTTGACATAAAATCCACTTAGGATACAGATTTCTTAAATCTGTGATATAACTACAAAATTTTATTTGTCAAAGGAAAAGATGATGAAAATAATTTCATATTATTCTGATTTGTAACTGTTCTCATGATATGTGATTATTAGTTAATATATCCATTCTTATATTCATATCCTGCTTTTCCTTTCATGCAGTATATGAGGGTCACTTCCCATTTTGTTCCTGTAATTGTAACTGCATGAGGTACACTGGTCTAAGAGAGAAAGAGAAATATATTCTGAGTTAATCCAGTGAAGTTAGTATTTCAATTAGTGATTTCAACTGGATCTCTCCAATCCAAAATGACTGTCACACTCCTATCCAAGAGTAGCCTTCTAAAATGAACTGCTACTGAATATGGCTGGATACTGAAGAATCTTATTACTGGTAATTTAGAGTACTGTTTTGATTTTTTAGGATTTTTCAGTTTGGAAAATCATTGTTA
>JANHJO010001818.1:90875-101291 GCA_032468235.1 Pseudoxyrhopus heterurus | reverse complement strand
ACACGAAACATCTTCCAGCAAAACAAAGTAAGTCCAGCTGGCCCTTTTCAGTATTCTAGGATGTAATCCATTGCATCTGAATTCATTTAAATTAGCTAATGTAGCTTGAGGTATCTATGCCTCAATTTCCTCCTTTTTCCAGTGGGTAGAAAAATGACCAGTGAAGAGTTCCCTTCTCTTCTGAGAGAAGACAGATACAAAATAGGAGATAAGAGAGCCTACCTTCTCATCACACAATCAACTATGTTCAATTCACCACTTTCTGCTTACAACTGACCTATAGGATCTTTGGTTTTCTTTTTATTTATGATATAATTCACAGCTAGTTGTTTGTTTGCTTTTGGTATCTCTCACAAGTTTTTGCTCATTTAAAACTTAGTCCACAATTACTACAATTTTGTATTGAATCGTTTGTATTCTTCAATAGTCCTATGTTCCTCCTTTCATACTCCTCTTTCTCTTCAACATTTTAGAGAATTCTGCATAAATTCATTCTGGCCTCTTTATATTGCTCCTATTTTTCCATCTTTGCTGCCACAGATTAACACAATTCTTTTCTTTTCCTAAAGCATCTTTAAAGTGCTACTTTTGCAATTAATTTCTCCCTGTTCATATGGAGTAGGTTTGGGATAGCTTATTCTTTGTTCTACCTTCTGATAAATAAAGATCTCAGTGAGAGAAGGTAAGACCTAACCTAAGGTGGACCTCTGACTTATTAGATTTCCATCATAGGCAAGGATAATCAAAATTCTCTATTATTGTTACCATATGCCTCTTTGAAAGATTGGTCATCTGATGACAAAAATCTTCATCTGCTAGGTTGCTTATAATAAACCCTCATGATAGTACCACTTTCATTTCTATTTTTTTTCCAATCGAAACACTTTCAATAGCATTTGATGATACATGAATTTCTGCCCAAGCATGTTTTTCTTTGCATAACAATGTAACATCCCCTTTCTTTGTGTGGGATGTTCCTTTTGGGTATGTTGCAGCTTTTTATTGTTATGTGTCAATCATGAATATCACATCACCAAGATTCCATTATATCCATCACATCACATTTGTCTTCCTGAATCACGATCTCTAGTTCTCCCTATTTATTTCCCAGCCCATTAGCATTTGCAGTTAAAATTAATTATGCAACTCAATCATAATCATAATTGTATCTGATACTCTAAGATAAAAGAAAATGCTAAAAGCTTACCAAAGAGCTACCACTGCGTAGTCTTTCAGCTATAAACTCATCCATGAGGTCAGGAATATTTGCATTACTACTGCCATTATCATTACCAAGAGAGATCTGCTTTTGGCTCATATCCTCCCTATTGGCTAAAAGCAAATGAATGACTGTATATAGTAAAAAAAACATTTTCAACAAAAAATACTTTTAAAACATTATAAAATAAGTTAGACAATACAAATAATTATTTACTGAACATGCAGTTAAAATATGTTCTTTAAAAACAGATTTAGTTATAAGGATTAGTACAGCTGTTCCACCTATTAAACCATCCCATCACCACTGAGCAAGTGTTAGTCAATCTCCAGTGTGACCTTGAAAAAAGCAAGAAAGCTTACAGATAAGCACTATTAAAGTTGTTAATGCTCGCTTCACTCCTTGATATCACTGAATGTATAATGCTCTAGAGCTATGCCGTGTGCTAATGAAAACAGGTAGATTGACATTATATGCATTATTTAGAGTAGACTGAATTATATGTTTCACTGCATATTCAAAATACAGCATTGAGAATGAAAAATTGCAAAGTTAAAAAGTGGAATATAGTTGTTGATCAATACTGCAAAGCATTACACTGTTACTCATCCTGTTGTATTTTGTTATTTTAACCTTGAAGGTTTCAAATGTTTGGCTTTATTTTCATTAATTGTCTCTCCCCAAAAAAAGAGTAAACATGTTGCTACTCTGAAATACAAATTTGATTTTGCTTTTGATATTACACTTTCAAGGCATTAAATAAAGTTTAAAAACCCTCTCTAAATATCCCTAGTATTCAAGCTAAACATCTTCAACAAGGAGATGTATTAAATATAATAAAATAAATCAATCTGAAATAATCTGTTGCATTATTGACTCATTTTTATGATACGCTAACAAAGACTGCCCTCAGATGGCATTAACATCTCAATGCAGGATGCATTATAGAACGTTCTGTTAATCATGCCAGCATACAATGTATGAAAAAACAAAAATGAAAAAACACCAAAATCCTACCTCACTGCTGAAAATGAATGTAATTCTGATTATTTTTTTAAAAGTTACTTAGCATGTCAACTAAGATGGTGATATTAGAATGACAGCCAGCCTTGTCCATTTTTATTAGTACATAGAGGCCTCAGTTAGCTCAAGAAGAACTATCAGGGTTCCTTTATGCACTTCTGTGATTCCAGAAAACAAAAGCAATGATAGATGTTGCCATGAAAGTGGAGCATCCATTTCAGTGAATGCACCAAGAAAGCGCTAAAGCGTATTTTGAAACTGCTCAAATAAAATGTCAAAATCCACACTGGACTGTTACGATGAAGTAATCCAAACATGAAATGTTGACATCTGTTTTTAATTTTTGTTTTTAGGAGGAGGAGGAGGAAGAACCTAATTGCATCTGCAATTAGTTCAAATACAAGTGATAACTAAGGAGTAAGTGATAACTAAGGAGAAGTACTAGAGATATCACACCTACAGTTTCTATTAGAAACCAAATATATGCCAATTGTATCTAAATGGTTGGATTCCAGGGTATGCCAGGAAAAGCATGGCAAAGATACAATCTATTTGTAGATTTACTGTCTCTTCCTCTTCCCTATCTTAAGTGTTCAGCAGCAAAGTGATTCATTAAATGTTTTTAAAAAAAAAAAGATAATTAGTAATTTATAGTTTTCACGTTTATAGTTTACACTTGGGGAAAAAAATTCAGCTGGCCATTGCGCATGCAAAACCAAACAAGAAAAAGCACTGATAACCCCAAAGCCTTTTGATTGCTTTGTAACAGCTTGCTTTAGGTGCATAAAGCCAAACTGATGCTGCCTTTCTCCTTTTGTGCGCTGCACAGTATTAGTGCTCACCTGCAGCTTTCTTTCCAAAATAGCCCATTACATGACTGTACAGATCCCTCAGTGGAGCCTCTGCTGGCACTCTGCTCTGCCTCTGTGGGGAAACATTTGCCTTCGGCTTCGAAAGAGCATGTACAACAGATTTATACACACCACCCAGGGAGCCCTGCTGTTGTCCCGACTCCTGACTTGATGGCTTAGGTGGGCTACGATTAGACATTTGATTTATTCCAACACTTTCCTTCTGCAGCGGGAATGCTGGAACATCTCCTGATTCTTTATTCTGCTTACTATTAGCAGACGTTGCACTGACTGCATCTAGATGTCTATAGATTCCAGGTCTGACCAGCACAGCCCCAGAGGATGAGCTGGTACTTGTACTTGTATTGCTGCTGCTGCTGCTATTGATCCCACTACTGAAACCACTGAGTTTACGCAGTCTTGCTTTCCATGGGGCCTCTTTGTTTTCTAGAGGATTATAAAACTGAACACATTCAGTAGATGGCCTAAAAGTAACATGGACACTGTTTCGCTTTTTAGTTGCTATTTTCATGATTTTAGCCTTATGAGTTACTGTTTCAGATATACTTCTCTTAGTTGGTGTCACTTTGCTCATGCCTGTAAGTTGAAGCATTTGAGGGTTAACTAAGGCTTTATGTGGCATTTTCTTTGCATGCACAACACTTGTGTTGGTTATTTTTTCATTAAAGAGGGCACTCTTATGTTTTTCAGCTAACACTGTTTCCACAGATACATCTACATCAGTGGCAATTTGTCTGTACAAATATCTCTTCCTTTCCTTGTCAATAGGGATACTTGACCTGGGATCAAGCAGATTTTGGGTGTGTTTATCAATATTTAATTGTTTAGCATTATCAGCTTGGTTTCTTGTAGAAGTATCTACTTGTGTAGGTGCAATATTACTTATAAAGCCAGTTTGATTTTGTTCCAATTGTAGTTCTGTATTATTGGTATTTTCTGCAACAGCAGTACTATTTGCAACAGTCTGGTCTGTACACTCTACTTCATCCAATGGCAAGTTATCACTCCTACTTATTCCTGCAACAAATTCATGAGGAGAAGACTCATGTGTATATATCTCAATGCTACTGAAAAATTCTTCTTTTTCTTTAAGATATTCTCTCAGAGATGAAAGAAGATCATCTTCACCTTCAAGGTCAACATACTCGTTTTGTTCAAAGGCTGCATCTGCAAGTTCTACTGGGCCTACCAACTGACAAAGATGATCATAAATACTATCCCCAACTTCCAGAGAGTCCTCTCTGCTATTTGTATCGGTAATGTGACTTTCAGTGGATCTACATATTGAAGAGGCCTCTGTGGAACTCTGTAAGCTTGGAGCATGATGGGATGAACCGTCAATGACAGGAACTGCACCTTTGACTCGCTCAACAGTGAATGGTTCCAGTATATCAGATGTGCTGCTACTTCTTGGAAGTGGCTGCTCCTCATTCAGTGCATCAAAAACTTCACTAGTTCCTTCGCTCTGTGAAAAATGTCTGGTGCGAGATGAACGTGGGAGGATTTGAGCATCATCAATGTCTGCAGAAAAAGTATGCATTTAGTATATGTTATATCCATATTTTTTATTTTCCTAGTACTAATTGTTCAATAATACAGCATTTAAAAAGGTTCCCAAAATACTTGGTTAAGTAAAATGAAATACCATTTTTTTTTAAGTTTTATTAGACATCTTCATTCATATACAAAATGTATACAAAGTACATCATCAGGACACTTTTAAAATGCTAACATTCATAGATATAAACAGCAAAATAATGGGCGATTTGGAAATACTGTTAAAACTAGGGCTGTGCCAATGTATTATTAAATACTAATTTAATTCAGGGACTGAAAACAAATATTTAATTATATTGCCTATTTAGAGGAAATGCAATGCAAAAATTGAGTGTCATAATTTAGATGTCTCTATTTTTGGGTAAGATAAATAAACAAAAAGTCCTAATGTGCAAATCTATACGAATAGAAATACAAAGCACAAATATAAAAATGAAAGGGTTATGCTGTTTTTAAATATTGCTTTAAATTATTATAATCATGCATAATAGAACACTATCTTTTCTCCCACTTCTCAGGTTTGCTTAAAAATATGCACATACAAAATACTTTCCAGCCTCTAATCGGACTCTTCAAAAACAGCCTATATTCCCCTAAACTTACAAAAACTAGTTTTTAATAAAACTAGTAAATAAATACAACACAGTATTTCAGAAGCCTAACAAATTGAACCTATACCCTAGGTTAATTTCATAATAATTTTACTTTTTTTCTTTCTCAATATCCAAAATCGTATCGTGATCCTAACAAGACTGCTCGTCATTCCCTGCAGGTAAGTGGGATCAGCATTTCTAATACAGAATTAGTCTTTGCTGTTTTAGATCAGTCAAAATACATGAAGACGAACAGAAAATTAGTAAACGCTGAACAGCAAAAGCAAAGCTGTTCATACTTTTCTGTGCCAATATTACTGCATAGGAGCTTAACTCTAATGACCAGCACAGAGGTTAATGAAAACAATTATAACTGCCTATTACAACTTTTTCCAAGGTGACCTAACACAAAGAAGAGATATTTTAAAATATTATATCTGGCCACAGAAATATGTTTGCAGCTTTTAAGGGCCAATGAGATAAGTTGAGATATATTATAAAGTGTTCTGATAGTCATCTAGTTATTTTATTTCAACAATGTTTTCAAATTCTACATTTTATTATTCCCTTTTAAACTTCTTCTTTTTGGTTAGTTTGGTGTTGGTAGTTTTACAAATATTTAGCTTTAATACTATTACCCTAGTCTGGTTGTAGGGCATCTTAAGTATTTCACCAAAAATGGGACATACATTTTTTTAAAAAAGCTAAATAAATATTCAAATCAGTGTTTTAATCAATTTATAGACAAATATTCATCAGGAACAAGGCTGTTTTATTATGTAACATAAATTTTATGTTTAGTGTCTCACACCTTTAATATCCTCCCAGCTGAGGTTAAGCAATAATATAATTGATAGATGTAGACTGTAACAATGGTTTTGATTAAATTACTTTTTCTAGGAAGAAGTTCTAAGTCTATATCAGGAATATGCAGATCATAAATGGCAAAATAATAGCCCCATAGAATGGACTAGATTAATGTTCCCCTTCATGCAGCAGCAGACAGCACTGTATAAATATGGAAACTTGGTTCTGATAGTTACTATGAATTCTGTTCAGCTTTAAAACATTTCAGTGCACAGTATGTGACTGCTGAGAATGCAAGTCATAAGGTGTTCTAAGTGGTTTGATATATTTGTCATTTTTTGAATATTGTGGAAACAACTCTAGTGGAATATCCTAAATTGTATGTTGTGCAATCAAGCAAATGAAGCAGGTAAGAATTATACATTTCAGATCATATTTTATAATACATAGAAAATAAATTCAATAATGAGAAATAGGTTTATTCCAAACACAAGCCCTTCAGAAACTATTGTCTATTACCATATATCTATAATAGAACAAAAAAGAGGTTTAAAAAAACAACCATGAGAAGACATTTTCAGCAAATGGTAAATTTGTGTCATCTCCTCTGAGCTCAAAAATTAAGCAAGCCTAGACCTGGTTAATACCTGCATGGGTGAATCTCGGGGAATTCCAAAGATGCAGGTTAGACTAAGAAGGAAGAAAAAAAACCTTCCCGGAAGAAAAGCAACAACAAATCAGTTCTTTACTGTTGCTAGGAAAACTATACAGAGACAGGAGGAACCAAGGTCAATGCGCAGTCTTTAGCTTTCTTAATGAAAGAATAATATAGATTCCCCCCTCACAATTATGCCAAGTCAAGTTTCTTTTAATCATCACTGACTAATAAGAATTCTGATACTCAGTAAGTTTACAAGCAATACATTTTTTTTTAAACTCCACACACCTTTACTTCTAAACTATAGCTAGAAATTGTGGGGAATTAGCCACAGGTATAAATATGGGACAGAACAGAAAAGGAAGTTCAAGTCCCCAAATCCAAAGGATTCCCACAAAAAAAGCATACTGCAGTTCAAAACTAGCCAGATAAATATAATAAAGGAGAATAAATACAAGTTAAGCAGACCTACAGATTGAGCAACCAAGTGAATCTGACAGAAGGAGAATATACTAAGAGCTAAGTCCTCTTTTCCTATTATAAAAACTTACTAAACCTAACCATATAAATCTCATCCAAACAAAATATATTGTATTGTGTAAAAATATTTCGCTCTTGGCAGGCAGAAATGATGAATATGCAATTACTGCAAAAAGCTTCTGTCTCTAAAGACAGAAGGAGCAAGTTTATTTTTTTCGAAGGGCAAAGTAACTGCCCTGGGAGACATGGGATAGAGAACCTGAGAAAAGAGGGATTCACAACGGACACAGTGACATGCTACTCCAGGTGTGACTGCTCCTTAGAATGAAGTTCTAAGGGAAAGAGGTTATCACTGCAAGAAAGAAAAGGGAGTCATCCCTTGAAGGTTAAAAGACATAATTTTGGATTAAGGATATCCCTCTAGGAGGGAGGGGACTCCTGATTTAATTAATAGAAGCGCGGATAGATAGGAGTATCTACAGCACATGATCTTAGGACATAAGCTGTATAGAAGTACAAGGAACAACATCTTGGAGACAGTTTTTTCTCTGTAAGTCAAAGAAAGAATAGAGTTCTACAAAAAGAACTCAAAAATGGAACAATCTCTTCCACAGAATCATTGTGGCTATAGCAAGAAACCATTTTAGAAAGTATATTATTTTCAAATAAATTGTCAGTGGTGCCTAGGACCTGGCATGGGACATAGTTATGAAACTAATTAGAAACAGTGATGATAATACTATTACATTCAATGAAATTAAGACGTGACATTTTTGAAAAAGGCAACATAGTCAAATTTGAATTCAAAAAAGTAAAGTTCCAGAAAATAGGAGACAAGAAGACTCTAGAATGCATGGAGATTATTCAACATTACAGTGGTAGAGATGCTTACTCAGAATATGTAGCTTAAACTATGAGAGATGCCATGAGGTACAGAATACAAGAGAGGCTAGTAAGCAAAGCCAGAAAAAACTATTTGTTACATTTACAAAGGTGCTTAAAAGTTTGTGACTCCTTTTGAATTGTATTTCTGCATAAATAATAACATAAAATATGATTTATTCTCTACACAAGCCCTAAAACTAGATAAAGAGAACTCAATTAAACAAATGAGTCTAAAACATTATACTTGTTCATTTATTTATTGAGGAAATGATCCAAAGCTACTTATTTGTGTGTTGCAGAAATATATGAACCACACATACATTTCATGTGACATAGATTAAGATAAAAGAAACTGACTGGCCCACAGTTACCTAGTGAGCTTCTGTTGCTAAGCGTAGTCTTCCTCATGCCAATCCAACAACTTACTATTAATTGAGGATCAGTACAATATAGAGGCAAGAAAGAATCCTTTATAAAATAGAAGTCTTGCCAAAAAATGACAATAACTTAAACTTATCAAAAGAAATAAAAACAGTTAAAAAAAGACTGAAAAGCAATTAGAGATTCAAAAGATAAGCAACCTAGGATGTTGGACATTAGACAAAAGGATCTAATGCTATAGTAATACTAACTGTAATTGTTCTTGTTTTTTTTTAAAGGGGAATTAAGCGAAATGTCATAACTAGAATTAACAAGGATTTTTAAACAACTAAATGGAGAAATTGCTGGCATTTTGACAAAAATATACATCACATATAATAACTATAGCAATAGCACTTAAACTTATATATTGCCCCATAGTGCTTTACTGCCCTCTCTGAATGGTTTATAATGTCAGTATATCGAACCCAACAATTTGGGTTGTCATTTTACTGACCTTGGAAGGATGGAAGGCTGAGTTAACCTAACCCTGAGTCCCGTCAGGATTGAACTCCTGGCTGTGAGACCAGATTGTCTGCAGTACTGCATTCTAACTATTATGCCACTAGGGCTCAGTATTTTGGGAACAAATACCAATAAAAGTTAGCATTTGTTCTCAAGATAGACAGGATGACTCCTTTAAAAAAAAGATAATTAATGAAATGGAGCTATAGATAATTATAGACTTCTTTGCTTGGTAAAAAGCAGATATTTTTTAAAAGAAAAAAAATCAAATAGATATATATTAATTCTTGTTGAAAAGGAGTCTGAGTGATTTCTGCAAGGGTAATTCTTGCCTCATTAACTTTTTGTTTGCTTAATCTTTAGTAGATTTTTTTAAAAATCTGATAAAATTCCTCACCAAATGCTCCTGAATAAACTTAGCAGCTATGGGACAGAGGATCTGATTGACTTAAAACTAACCAAAGAACAGGAATCAATAGGAAATAGTGGACAGTGTTCAAAATGGAGAGATGCTTAAGGAGTGGCTTCCAGGAATCATTGTTGAGACCAATAGTTTTTAATTTATTTATAAATCATCTGGACTTGTAAATTACAATAAGCTCCTAAAATAATAACTTCCAATTAGTGAATGGGCTTAAGATGACAAATGTAGTTTGATGAAAAACAAGTGAAAACGAATGCATAATTGCACAAAATCTCATTAGTATATACTACTAGTGAGATCTAAGCTGGCAATTAGTGATTAAGAAATAGGTTTGAGGCAACTTAAAAATGTCTCCTGTTTAGAATTACTGTAAGGACTGAGACTGAAGATAAGTGGTGGGTGGATAAGAAATAGTGATTGCCAGGTTAAAATGGGCCACTGTATTTGAATTGCTTAAGGTCAACAGGCAACCAGGTAAGTTTTTACAGACAGTCCTTGACATACAACGATTTGTGACCATTCAAAGTTACCACAGCACTGAAAAAAATGACTTTATGGCCTGTTCTCACACTTATAACTGTTGCAGCATCCCCATGGTCATGTGATCAAAATCCAGACGCTTGGCATCTGGCATGTATTTATGACAGTCAATGGGGGAAGCCAGATTAGTTTATGACCAAATGATACACTTAGGAAATGTGGCAAGAAAGGTAATCAAAAGGGGAAAAACTCACTTAACAATATCTTACTTAGCAATGGAAATTTTTAGCTCAACTTGCGGGCAACTTGTACTAACTCGGGAGCGTGAGAACAAGAAGTATATAAGCTAAATCTTGAGAATAGTTATATCAGTTTCTAATTGCTTTTCTAAAAGGCCAAGCTCTTTTAAGAATTATGATTTCCTACAAACTTATTTAGGTATGTGGCCTGACAATTATTAGAAGAGGAACTGAAAATATAACACCTCAAGAGACTAACACCTTTATATAATTATTATAAGACTGCACTTGGCA
>JANHJO010001816.1:12694-24086 GCA_032468235.1 Pseudoxyrhopus heterurus | reverse complement strand
GCAGGAAGTTTGTTTCTTTAAAACACAAACTTCCTGCAGCAGCCTCTAGGGGGAAAAACAGCTGAGGCGCACTTCCCCGATCATCAGCCATGCTGAAAACATGGCAAATAAAGGTAGCTAGAGGTTCCGGGCCAGCAAAAAAAAAAAATTTCCCTCCAAAAACTGACCGAACCGGTTTGCTGGCTCAATCTGATCTTAACAACCAGTTCGGGCGAACCGGTCCAAACCGGTAGAAACCCACCCCTGATGTAGACTATTGTCATAGATGCCAAGAAAATTAAACAATGTGACCTCCTTTTCTCATTTGTCCCCCTTTCCAAGGGTTTGGATTTTCAGGTATCTATCAACCCTATGTGTAAAAAAGAGCATAAAAGGGAAATTCCACTTGTCCCAATTAAAAGAAAGTATAATAATACACACTATCCCCCAAATATAGCTTAGGTAGGAAAAGCCTGCCTCAATAGGAAGGTTTTCAACATCTTCTTGATGGCAGAACAGAGGAGATAAGCTTGACTTGTGGTCAGAGAATCTCAGAATGTGGGAGTATCACAGAGATACTCTGTTTTTACTCTTGACTGTGTGCAGATGGACAAGGGGCGTGATGGCTCAGCAGTTAAAGACACTGAGATTGTCAGCTGGAAAGCTGACAGGCTGGGTTCGAGACTCAAGTGCTGCATGATGGGGTGAGCTCCCAGTACTCACCCCAGCTTCTGCTCACCTAGCAGTTCGAAAACATGCAAATGCAAGTAGATAAGTAGGTACCACTTTGGTGGGAAGGTAACAGCATTCTGTGTGTCTTGACGTATAGTCATGCTGGCCACATGACCAAAGAAGTGTCTTCAGACAATGATAGCTCCCTTGGCTAAGAAAGGAAGATGAGCAGTGCCCCATACAGTCAGACAGGGGAAACCTTTATCTTACCTTACGTGCAGATGGAGGGCATGGATGTAACTTGCAAAGGAACTATGAAACATTTTTCTTTGTTGCATTTAAATCTACAAATGTATTGATTATATTGGAATATCAAGTCTTCTGACAATTCATCACCATTGAGAATACCCACAGACCACTTGGATCTTCTTCTGATATTAACTTCACGGATGGGTTTCTTTTTATTGATTTAAGTTTAGAGAATGGCCTCTTTATAACTGCAGCTGTCCCTGTCACAGAGATGATAAAAGACAAGCAGGCATGCAATGCAGACTTCGGCAAAATTTGATAATATGTTACAGTTCCCTATCACAAGAAATTGGGTAACTTCCATTATTGTTCATTTTTATCACTAAATTTCTGTTACAATAAAATGCCCACAAAGCCATTCTGGCAAGTCGCTATTATATTTCTTGACTAGAGGTTCTCTAGATGCCTACAATTCTTTGTTGCTGACATCTTGTAAATTATTGAGTGAGGTCTGGAGCAGCTCTGCAGCTTCGTTTAAGTCAGTTTTGGAGTAACTAACAATGTTGAATTGCAGGTGTTGGGCTCCAAGGTGTTCGTGAGGAAATATGGTTAAAAAGAAAGAAAGAGGAGATTTCTTTATTCAATATTTCAGAATTCTAACTTCTGTCCTTCTTTCCCAGATGAATGACCTCTTCGGCACCTTGTGGATATCTCTGAAGTGGAAATGAATCAGCCTTAGAAACCTGTGAGATCACTTTGTTGCACCTACATACAAAACTGTACATTTGGGCTAAGAGACCATACATAAGGAGAAGTAATGGCATTTTTTGATACTCTGTGAAGGATAAAATCATTCCATAACTCCAGAGAATATTTACATATCTGGAAGAACTGGCATAGCATCATTAGAGCAGTGAGGAACCTCATGAAAATACATAGTGCTTGATTGTTACTCTTTACCTTGGACACCACTATACAGTGGAACCTCGGTTCATGAATGCCTACGTTCATGACCAATTCGGTTCCTGTACAAAAAAGCCAGCTGAGTTTTGAATCGGTTCCCGACTCAAAACTCAGTTGGCGAACAAAAACAGTGCAGAAAGATTCCTTTCCGTACCGTTTTCCCTTCTGCGCATGCGCAGTGAGTGTCACTTCAGAACGCGACCAAATCAGTTCACGATCAAAGTCCGGGAATGCATTGCGGTCGTGAACTGAGGTTCTACTGTACTGTACAATTCAGTCATTGTTGCAGCTTCAGCGGAGGGAGTTTCGGATTAGCAATTTTGACTTGGCTGGTCTATATTCTGAGCCTGTGTGTCCTGTGAGGTATCTAAGGTTTCATTACTCCCAATATCGCTTTTTAAGTGAAGCCAGCCACGTATACCAATCACTCACCGATTTTCTTTGTCCATAATTGGAAAAGCCAAATACCTGGGAAAAGAACTTGCCTAAAGTTGGAGAATAACAGAGATATTTTCGTTGGACTTGCACATCATCTGTGCTTATGCTTGTATAACAGGTTTTTCAAAAGCTTATCAATATCTTTTGGAAATGAACCAGATGGCTGACCTGGTCCATTTAAAATAATAAAATACCTTTTACCGGTCTTCAGGTTTTCAGTAAAATGAAGTCTGCCAGTGGAAAACAGCAACAACAACAAAAGGCCAAAATGTCATAAGAATTGCTGTCTTAGCTCCTTCACTGAATGAAACATTCTCTGTTTTGATGAATAATTGTGTGTGCATTCAGCTGATCTCTGTGACTCCTTCTTTTCTCTGTAGGAAGTCTAGACAGGACAAGGTCAACTTCCTTTGGACTGTGTGCTCCATTTTCTTCCTAATTGCCACATATTACAGTCTTGTGGGTAGTGCAGTGGTGGTATGTTGCCACCACTGCACTGTGTATATGTGCACTGCACTGGTGTATGTTCGCACCAGTTCTAGCGATCTGGTAGTGCCAGTCAGCAGTTGGCCCCGCCCACCTGCCCCCACCATTTCCTGTCCTATATTTCCTTTGTTTGTAGCTCAGCTGATTAGTGCGGCAGAGCGGATTGGTGTGCATCAGCTGTTTTACTCACCAGCGCTGATGGTAAGTTTTCAAGCTTAAAATTGCCCATTTTAGAATGCTCCGCACGTGTGTGAAGTGTGCATTAGGTGCGCATGCACACATAGTGCGCATATGCGCACAAAGTGCACATTCACAGAACCAGTAGTAAAAAGGTTTACATCCCACGACTGGGGTAGTGCTTTTACGGCTTTAAGAAACGGGGAGCAATCACTTCCTTTATTGGAGACTTCTGTCCCATATTGTCTAATAGTAACTGCTCAGAGTTAACTAGCTAGTTGTTGACCTGCCTGTGGCTGATTATCAAGGTGTCTTCAGGGTTTGTTCAAAAGAGGCAGGATGACTGCTCCAATGTGTAATTGAAGTGCCACCTGTTCTTTATGTGTGTTGCTAACCTGGAACCAGGAGAAAAGAACCAGGTGGGATGAGAATTTTTTCACTTTACCTGACTGTAATAAAAGCACATCAACATGAAGGTAGAACAAAAATCTTACAAATTCTTTTTGCTTCTTTTTCCTGTGCTTTCCTTAGCTTTTGTTTATTTGCATCAATGTAAACTTTTACACTTCCCGTCATGCTACTTGACATTTTCTTTTAAGCTTAGCTCATTTGTGTCTCCTCAGTTCTGGTTGTTTTTAACTTTGAGGTGTGGGTGTGGAATTCAAATTTCAGAACTGTGAAGGAGGTTCAATTGTGTTACTGTGCCCCAGTATTCAGAGCACCGCTAATACCTTAATGCATTGTGCAATTCCAGCTGTGAGGCTATTCAACAAATTGTGCCTTAATATGACATGGGAATCCACCGTTATTTTTAGTATCTACCCTTGTCATTTCTATTAGATGCAGTTAAAATGATCAGAAGGTAGGAAACAGTAAAATTCGTTTGATACAAGATGGCCCAGCAACAGTTTTTATTCTTTCAAACTCTAATTGAAATTGGAAGAAATTAGGCTTGAGATTCTATCTCTGTTTCCACATAAAACTGTATTTCACAAATTCCCTCTTGAAAAACTGTACAGAATGGAACCAAATTTGAAACGGTGGGAGGAGCTGGCAAAAGAAAGATTGAAAATAAGCCAGCACCAACTGGGGACTGAGATGAAATCCTTCATGCATTGCCTATAGGAGAAGCAGTGGGGCAGCCACTTGGAATGCCAGCAATAGCACTTAGACTTATATACCACTTCACAGTGCTTTACAGCCCTCTCTAAGCGGTTTACAGAGTCATTATATTGCCCCCAACAATCTGGGTCCTTATTTTATCAACCTTGGAAAGATGGAAGACTGAGCTGGTCAGGATCAAACTGATGGCAGTCGGCAGAATTAGGCTGCAATACTGCATTCTCACCACAGCGCCACCACGGCTCTGGTACCAACTTCTTGATTTAAACCCCTCCCCCCCCATTCGTCATTCAGGGTTCAGCATATGCAGTCTATTCTGTGTTTTTCAGTGTGCACACAAAAACATTCAGAGCAGCCCAAGGGAAAAGCAGGAATACATACACATGTTGCTTTGTTGCATTGAACAAAATACAAACATCAGGTTTGGGCAACTATTAGTTGAATTGAATTCGAAAAGCCATGTTCTTTATGCTTCTCTAACTTATTTCCAGTATCATTAAAAGATATATACAATCCTAGATTCTGTCTAAACACGGCTTCTAATCTTCTATCCATGCTATTCGAAACAAGTAGCTTTGAAATGAGATGGGTGACAAATATATTTATATAAATAAATAAATAAAACAAAATATTCTCAATATACATACTCCTGTATAAACAGCCCACTTTGCTATTGGCCTATCCACCTCTCTTTGTAGCAAGCCTCTCTGACTAACTGAATGCAGCCTGTCAGGCATAGTTTTTGGCTTATGAGAGGTTTGATTAATTGTTTTGCAGTTTGCCTGCCGCAATGAAAAGAAAAAGATTATGACAGATTTCTCCAGTTGTAATAGATGAACAGAGAGTTATACTCAAGCTAACTTTAATGAGGTCTGCTTTATATCCTGGAGCTGCCCAGATGACTTTTTTCAAGAACTAATTTGACAGGTTCAAACTGTATTCCTAGTGCACTGAGAAAGCTGTTAGTATTACACACTCGGCAGTCTCTTTTGTCCTTCAAAACAAAATCAACACTTCTGCAGGTGTGATAGATTGTCATCCTGATCCTAAGAAGGAATGAACAAAAGGTGAAGGAAGAAGAAGTTCAGTAAAAATTACTCAGTCCTAGAATGCATGAGAACAAAAAAATAAACCTCAAAATAATCCAGCCTTGATTTGTCTGATGTAAGGTAGGGTAAAGAAAAACTGGCAAGCTTTAAAAATTCTGTTGTGATACATTGCAACATAAAGAGCATTCTTATATAGGCCCTCCTGGTTTTGGGTCCAAATAAAATGCTGTACCAGGACTTTTGCGTTATTCACTTGCCTTGTGGGTGAAAAATACATTCAAACCAAAACATGAAACAATGATCATCTCATGCTGGCTTCTAGATGAAATATCTATAGGTAGTCCTCAACTTACAACAGTTTGTTTAGTGACCATTTGAAGTTACAACATCACTCAAAAAAATGACTTATGACCATTTTTCACACAACCATCACAGCATCCTCATGGTCACATGATCAAAATTCAGATGATTGGCAACTGACTCATATTTATGACTGTTGTAGTGTCTGTGGATCATGTGATCGATCAGCTTTCTCAACCTTCTGTAACAAGCAAAGTCAATGGGGAAGCCAGATTCACTTAACAACCATGTTACTGATTTAACAGGTGCAGCCATTCACTTAACAACGGTGGCAAGGAAGATCGTAAAATGGGGCAAAACTCACTTAACAAATGTCTCACATTAACGATAGATATTTTGGCCTCAGTTGTGGTCATAAGTCGAGGACTACGTGTATTTACAATCAAGAAAATCCAGTAGTAATTTACATAATATGTTTGTGACATCAGCTTGGATGTCAACCAGCCTTCGGCACTTGGAATTGGGAAGAAACATGTAGAGCAGAGTACAGTACAAGCCACTGATGAACAAAGACATTAATCAAGTGTCATAATGTACTTTATGTTGCTTCTCATTTAAAGAATTAGCAAAATAGAATGTGAGTGAACTAGAGAGAGAAAGAGTTGCTTTATTTTTAATTTGATGGAGATGGACATTTAATTTCTGCTGTTTCCAAGTTGATTTATAGCTGCACTGACAGGACGAAGGCCAATGCAGTGACTTTTAAAAATTTGTTGCTGACAAATAATCTTGTTTAGCTCCAAATGTACTTAAATGCAGTTTAGATTGTGCTAACATGATATCATCATTGATAATGTGATAAGTCTCCTAATGTGGTACATTGTAGTCCTTTTCAGGCTTATTCACTGAAGACAGATGGACTAAGAGTGAGATCCCTTGAGATACCAGCCTCTTGCTACCACATTTTAAAGTCTGAATCCCTAGTGTTACGATCACACTGCCTTTATGTCCATTAGGCTCCCTGCCTTGCTTTTATTTTTTTAGATTAAAAATAACAAATGGAAAGAAAAAAAGCTGTAACAAAAAGCACTCCACATCCTGCTTTTATTATCACAAAATCTTCCACATAGATTTTAACCATCTGAGTTATTATGCGGTATACTGTTTCAAATCAGTGTGAATGATGCTTTAATTTATAGAATGTAAGAGGATAAATCCTTGCCCTCAGGAAATTTCAATCTGAAGTTCAAAACCGAGGAAAAACCATAAAAGCAGGGAAGGGAGACAGGAGTTAAAAGGGAAGTAATATGTAAAGATCAAGATGGTTGGAATTTCTGTAAAGAATTCAATAAAGAACAAAATCTAATTAGGTCCATGCTTGCATATATTCTGTACACACAAATGCATCTATCTGTTAGAAAGTTTGATAACAGGTTCAATATTATTAATATTTACTGCAAAGTGATTGATTATGTCCCATCAAGTCATTTTTGACTCCTAATGACCACATGGATAGACATGAGCTGCAAAGCAGGAATGCTAATTATTACAATTACTAGTACATTCAAATTAGTTGTTCTGTTACATCAGCATTTATGAGCGTGAGAAAGTTGGACTTTACAAAACCAAAAGGAACCATAAAAACGCTACTAACTTCGAACACAATCTCTTCAAAATTACATAATGTTTAGGTTTTAGAGTAGTTCAAGATGCTACCTATACTAAACAGTTTTATCAGCATTCAACCTGTTCAAAGAGGTTGAAAATGCCATATTTGCTGTCAGTTAAAAGCATTAATAAATCCAGATCTGATCTGCAAAATGGCTGCCTTGGCCTGTTTTTATGGTAGAACAAGTCGATCCCTTTCAGTTGTTCAGATAGTCCTCAACCTATGACCATAAATGGAGCCAGAACTTCCATTGCTAAGCAATACGGTTAAGTGAATCAGGTCCAAGTTTATGACATCTTTTGCCACAATCATTAAGTGAATCACACAGCCATTAAATGAATCTGGCTTCCCCCATTGATTTTGATGTTGGAACCTCCCTGGGAATGTCACAAATGACAGTCACATGACCAGAGGTGCTATTCAGCCAGTTCTGACAGGTTCCGTAGAACCGGTAGCGATAATTCAGAGAACCGGCAAATACCACCTCTGATTGGCTGACCATGGCAAATACCACCTCTGATCGGCTGACTGCATATCCACACCCACTAATCCACGCCCACAGAACCGGTAGTAAAAAAATTTGAATCCCACCACTGCCCTGGACCATACTTTGAATATTGCATCTAGTTTTGGCGGCCACAATATAAAAAAGATGTTGAGACTCTAGAGTGAGTAGGCAGAGAACAGCTACAAAGATGATTAGGAGACTGGAAGCTAAAACATACAAACTAAAACAGTTGCAGGAACTGGGTGTGTCTAGTTTAATGAAAAGAAGGATTAGGGATGACATGATAGCAGTGTTCCAATGTCTAAGGGGCTGGCACAAAGAAGAGGGGGGTCAACCTATTCTCCAAAGCACCTAAAGGTAGAACAAGAAAGATAATCAAGGAAAGAGCCAATCTAGAACTAAGCAGAAATTTTCTGACAATTAGAACAATCAGTATCATTTTCCTCAAGACGTTGTGGGTGTTCCAACACTGGAAGATTTTAAGAAGAGATTGGACAACTATTTGTCTGAAAGGGTGTAGGGTTTCTTGTTTGATCAGGGGTTGAACTAGAAGACCTCCATGGTCCCTTTTAATTCTGTTATTCTGAATATTGCACTAGAGATCTCATCTACAACCAACTTGAACTATCTTGGCTAGAAGTGATGGGAACTGTATCAGGCATAACAGCAAAATTCCAAAAGAAAGGTGAGTTCTTCTCCCAGATTGCCAAGTCCACGTTTATGTGGTTAGGTTGTCCCAAAGATGCTTTTTCAAGAGTCAACTGGACTTTCTGGTTTTTCTTTGAAGATGTTTCGCTTCTCATCCAAGAAGCTTCCTCAGCTCTGAAGCTGAAGAATGAGCTGAAGAAGCTTCTTGGATAAGAAGCGAAATGTCTTCAAAGAAAAACTGGAAAGTCCAGTTGCCTCTTGAAAAAAGCACCTTTGAGACAACCATGACCTGGATGACTGAGAATCTCCATAGACATACTATTAGGTTGTACTCCAGTATTTGGGAAATTTTGTTTCCAATGTTTTTGTATCATTATAAAGCATTATTAGATTTTATAATACATATACATTACTAGAATGTATAATATATATACAACATCAGAGCATTTGAAATTTTGTAGAATCATTAAGTATTCTGCCCAAACATGCTTACAGATCAACTTTTCACATTCGAAGGAGGAAAGGAAAAGGAGAAGTAAGGGTGAAGAACAACAGATAATGCAGAGTAGGAGTGACGTAGGAACTTTAAATATGTAGGTAAAGACCCCTCCCCTGGGATGCACAAGGTATTGGAAGGGGGGGGGGGTACTTTTAAAGAAGCTGATGAGGTTTACATAGGCAGAATGAATATGCTGTCAAACCTTAGTCAGGGCTTTAATCCTTGTTTTGCTTGCACAAGCCTGCATAGGGTAAACTGTAGTTAAAAAAAAAATGAAGTAAACCTTCAGTTGCATATCATGGTCACCAGTTCATCTTTTTTGACCATAGTTTGCAGATATCCCTGCTGCAGTAGGCAGTTGTGTTACTTCAAAGTTTGAGAATTGCAAACTATTCTTTTTCTTGATTATTCGTTTTTTTTAGTTTTTATCTTTCTGTTTAAAAATTAATAAAGTTATTAAAATTTAATGATCAAAAGTAAGTGGTAGTTTTATTTTTAAAAGTATATGGCAGTTATATTTTTTGCTTATCCATACCCTAAATAAAACCATTATTTTTATTCATGAGGTTAGGGCAGCGGATAAACTCCTTTTATTATTTGAAAAGATTGTGGGATTGCAGAATATGAGAATCTCTGTAGTAAGAAATGAATGTAAGTTAATGTCAGTACAGAATTTGTTTCATTTGTTAGAATTATATATTGCATTAAGAAGCTCAAGCGAGCTTAAATGGGGATTCATCCCTCATTTTATCACTATGACAATAAACCTGTTAAGTAGACTGTGATGGAAAAAAGTGATGGGACAAACGTCTTTGACTGAATCCCCATGGTTGACAGTTGATACATTCCAAAGTTTGCCTCATCTTACTTCAATAGTTTAGCCCAGTGTTTCTAAACCTCAGTAACTTTTAAGATGTGTGGGCTTCAGTTCCCCCAAATCCCCAGTCAGAGTGCTGGGCCTGGGAGTTCAAGTCCACACACCTTAATTGTGGTAAGATTGAGAAATAGTGCCTTAAAGACTCTAAGGGGAGAAAACAGCCTGAAAGGTAATTTTGAAAAGGAGAACATCTCTAAGCATTATTTGCGCTAGAAGCGTCTGATTGTGAGAATAGAAGCTTGTAGAATGGTTAATGTTATTTGTAAACGATGCTGAGGATAGTTCAAACACTGTATTTGACACACTTAATGTTTTGCACTTTCCGTTTTCCCAAGTGGTTAGCTGTTTCAGGAGTAGTCACGCAGGTCAATTCCTTTGCAATGAAAGTATAACAGAGATCTATAGCGTCTTGCTGTAAAACTGTTCGTTGAAAAAACATACCCAGTTTGAGTAGATAAGAAGCACTCTGAAAACTGGATCAAATGTTCCCAAGTTCAAAATGCTGTTTTTGCCAGTCAGAGATGTGTTTGCAGTCTTCTCTGCTTAGTGCCAAGCTAAAACCCAGTTGCCCACAAGGAAGATGAATTGTCACCATTGTTCCAATGGATAAAATTGGCTATAAGCCACCAAAGGCTCTTATGGATAGGGAACTGATTAAAGGGTAGGAAGCTGGGTATACAAATAACTTCATCCAATTAAGTGATATAAATATGAGAGAGTCCTTTTGAGGGTCAGGCTCTATCCTATACAGCATTATATACAGATAGAAAACCAATTGCCATAGCAAAAAGCATGTTAGCTGTGTCTAACAGCTGAATATATTTTCAAACTTATAACAGTTCTTTATCCCGAGGACAACAGCAAACAGAGCAAAACAATCTTCACTTTGCCAATGCTGCTTTCATCCTTGGATCAAATAGCAGAGCTAAACATTTAATCAGTTAATTTGCGGTGTAATAATTAGTTTGCAAGCATCCTAACAGAAGAACACAGCAAACTATCTTGTGGTATCTTAAAGGCTAATGCATTAATTATGTTAACAGCTTTCATGTACTGCACGAAATGTTATGCTAATTTACAGGTATGGTTTTATGGTTTGGATATGTGATCTCACTGGTCACAATTGCTTATGAGTACATGTAATTTAGCACAATGCTTCTTACAGCTGAGGAAGTGGTTTCTATGTCATGGAATCAAACCTTCCTGTGTGTCTGTTTGTAACCTTCAATTAGTTCAAATAATGCATCATAGCATGAAAATTTTTGAATCAAGGTGCCTCAAGCCTGTTAATTTGAAGAATGCATTCAAAATGCCCATGTAATCGCAATTTCAAGGATCTTCACACCAGCTGTATTCACAAAATTATGGCTGCCCAGCATTGCTACAGCTAGCTCCAGTCACATGATCATGATATCCGACTACAGAAACCTGTAGGTTACGTGGCACAAGGGAAAATGGAAAGGACATATCCCTGTCCTCTTTCCACCTCTGTCTGGTTCCTGTGCCCAACTGAGTGGCAGCAAGCCCTGAGAAGTGAGTGGCAATAGGTTGCTTTGGAACTGAGGCTTAAATCTGAAATCACTTAATCATAGTGGGTGGTGAGAGAGTGGATGAGGCAATGACTTGGATGCCTCCTGCTGAACTAGTGTTGACTGGGAGGGAGCACTGGTGATTGATGGTAGCTTTGGTGGCTCAAGTGGTAAGAACAGAGTACTGCAGTACTGCAGATCAGCAGTTTGGCTGATCGAATCCCACC
>JANHJO010001815.1:461868-476649 GCA_032468235.1 Pseudoxyrhopus heterurus | reverse complement strand
AATACGGAGATTTACAGATTAGTCTTCAAATATCGAAAAGGAGGACATGTAGGAGGACACTTTTCGAGGAAGGACAGGACTTACGAAAGAAGGACTGTCCTCCCTAAAGGAGGATGATTGGTCACATTAATAAGGAAATCATGATGAAAAACCAGAAATAATATACTTCCTGTAGCATTTTAATACATAAAATATTCTGGATTTGAGCAGCTGGTTTAAACCCAGCATCTCTAAATCAAATTTATTATAGCCCTGAGGAGAGAGATATAGGATATCGAATTTAAAAAGTATTATATCCTTCTATATATACATGTATAAGAGAAAAACAATAAATATAATGGAGTCTAAAAATAATTAAGAACATAGTTACTAAAATAAATTCAATTAAAATACTATTATAAGAAATGCCAATCCTAAGTAATGGTACACCGTATTATATAAAAGGCAACACAGAATAGATGATTTGAGAGGTTACTTTCAAGGCCTTATCTTAGAAGAGTAGCATTAAATAGAAATCACACTCCCTACCTGGAAATTTCTCCAAGATAGGATATATAAGGGTCTGTATATAAAGTCTTTACATAGAAAACAGAATAATAACATATGGCCTAGAATTTCTATTGAACCATCACCACATGGATATAACTGAAGATGCATATGAGGACCCTTAAAATGTCCAAGAAGGAAAAATCTATTGAAAATATATATCCCAGATTTGTTGCTTAAGGGCAGTTCTAGCACTATCAAAGCCTTCCTCTCTATGGAAACAGACTTTCCATAGAGAAGCCCAGCCGCTGAATTTTATCTAGGGCTTTTTTTTTTTAAGGCATGAGGATGTAAAGTGATTTTTAAATACTAATGGGGCAATTCAGCATCTCCAAAGCGCAATCCAAACTGCGGCTATGCCATTTGCTTTAAATTGCCTTGCTAAATTTTCAACCAGTGAAAAAAGGGGGACTTCCCCCTCCCTTTAGGAGCATCCAGTAAGAAGCATGTCCATCATCTTGTTTTCAACTGTCGAAAATAACTTTGCTACTTGCTCTAAAAGTATAATAATTGTACTGGCAGAATTGCACTTGTATAAACTTAAACAACACTAGACTATGGTGCTCAGTGGGATGAATCTCCTGTTCTACAGCAGGGCTTTCCAATCTTGACAACTTTTAAGATTTGTGGACTTCGACTTCCGGAAGTCTGGGAGTTGAGGTCCACAAGTCTTAAAAGTTGCCAAGGTTGGAAAACCTTGTCCTATAGAATGAACAGTTGATACACAACTGAGCCAACTCCCTAAAGTTGCAAAAAGTTTCAAAAGCAGAGGAGGCAGCAAACTATTCACAGCAAAAACTGTCTCACCCTCCAAGACTAGCATCTTCTCTTGTTAGTTGCAGGAAATGAAATTCCAGCTTTGGGAGACAAAATGCTATCAAGAGAAAAGTCTCACATTTTCTTTCATTTCTTGCTTTCTCACAAGTATTCTTTCTTATTTAAGTTATAGGTTTGATTCTTATTCCTTCTAATTTCCTTGGCTGCCCCTTTCTTGGTTAACTTGGTTTCCTTCTCTCTGCCCTTTATGCTTAGCTATGCTCCCAAATTAAATTTATTTGATTCCCAGGATATGCCTTTTCTCATGGTGTCTCAGTGCTCTCACAACTCCTTAGTTTCACTCTTTCAAATTGAATCGCTTACTCCTTTAGGATACCCCCTCCCTTGCCAGAGATTCCTTATTTGGACTTTCTTTAGAGGTTCAAAACAGTACAACAAAATGTTTCTCATAATTTCCTTTTACAAAACCTTTAATTGGTTAGAATGCAGTATTGCAGGCTGACTCTGCCCACAGCCAGGAGTTCGATCCTGACCGACTCAAAGTTGACTCAGCCTTCCATCCTTCTGAGGTCCGTAAAATGAGGACCCAGTTTGTTGGGGGGAGGGGCAATATGCTGGTCTGTAAACTGCTCAGAAAATGCTGTAAAGCACTATGAAGCAGTATATAAATCTAAGTGCTATTGCTATCTTTGAAGATCGTGTTTCTTTTGTTTCTGACTTCTTCCACTTGCAAGTAATCTTTAGCATTAGTAAATAATTTCCTTGGATATCTTGGCAACCCTTTGTCAGTTTCCACCAGCTTTTAATCGCTTTATTTCTTTCTCAGTTCTACTGTAGCTCGGTTACACTTAAGTTTCTTCCACAGTAAAATTTGTATTCCATGAAATAACACACATTTCATATCAGAAAAATCACTATAAATATAGAAGAACTGGGTGTGCATATCTGAAAAGTTTCTGTCTTCTTTTCCCATCCTCCAACATGAAAATAGTACAATTTAAGCAGTTTACCTGCATACGTAATTGTAGTTTAAACTTCCCTTGCAGGCAGAGATGATGTCTCTTTTACATAGCAAACCAAGCAACCAGTTTGATTAAAAGGTTATTTCCCAAGACCTGTTTCAAAAAAAAAAAAAATGTGATCAGGCATGAATCTGAACACTCATGTTGCAATGCTATTTAAACCAAATTTAAAAGAAAATCTCAAATTATCAAACAAAACGAGGCATCAGATCTCTGCTTTAATGCTGAAACTGGGGAATAGAAGCTTTGCAATCAAACAGCCACTAGATGGTAGTACCTGAATTTAAATGATGCCATAGAAAGTACAGAATTGCTTTTTATTTAAACTAGCATTCAAACTGGAACGAAGAAGAAACTTCCTGACTGTCAGAACAATTAGTCAATGGGACAGCTTGTCTCCTGGAGTTGCTGGAAATTTTCAAGAAAAGATTGGATAACCATTTGTTTGAGATGGAATAAGGATTCCTTCCTAGGGCAAGGGGTTGGACTAGAAGACCTCCAGGATCCCTTCCAGCCCTATAATTCCAGCCCTATGCAAAAGAGCCCAGCCCAAAAGAGCCCAAAAGAGAACAAAAAGACTCCAGCACCTCTCCACCAATAATCAGCAACCAGATCAGCATAGATTAATTCCAAGGTTAATTTCAGACCAACAATCAAATAAACAATACCCCAATTAAGAAACTGCCAAAGAACCATCAATAAACAGCCCAACCAAAGAATCTCTAAGACCACCCCCACCCATATAGACAAGCAAGTCACCAGAATATAAACTGACAGCAATCAGCACTCCTTACTAGCACTGATGATGTTACCTAGTTAGGGTAATGGAACGTCTGCAAAAAAACAAGCAAGCCCAGAGAGCACGAAGGTCCCCTCAGCCCTATAATTCTATGGTTCTATGCTCTTTTTTTCTGTTATCCTACTACCAAGAAAGGCATAAGGTAAAGTCTTTGTTTAAATAGTATTAAAATATACCATTTAAGGAAAGTGTCAAGCTCGAAGCACATTCATGCTGTTGCAACAATTGTCGCTTCTCAACTTGCCAACAGACTATGGGGGAGGGAATGCAGGTTCCAGACTTCAAGGAGAAGAGCCATGAGAGCCAAGGACACATCTGCAGGTGTTGGCTAAAATCAGAGACTCTTTCTTATAACAATACAATGACACTCAATTGGACAATGTGACCTGTAGTATTGGAGGGAGGGGGGAATTCTAAGTTGTAATTATGTGAGTTTGGGTGGGAATGAACTAGAGCTGGTTTTGCCTTCAATAGTACCGAAATGATGTACTCGATAAAGTTTTGCATTGAGACATTGGCAGATCTCAAATGTGCTTGCTTTAGTTGGGATCATCAGTCTGGATATTGACAGAAAGGTTTTGAGCAGTGTTATGGGTGAGTGGGTATACAGTCACATTCATATGTGTAATCTAAAGAATGACCACATAGGAATTCAAAGTTAAGTTAGAAGACTGCTTCTGTGGCCAGGGAATATCAGAGTTTAATTGGTTGGATCTTCTATTGAAGATCTATAACAAGCATCCTTGTTATACCTACAGAGAAATGAATAAGGAAGTCTCCAATTATTTGTCTTGAAAAAGAATTACTTCCTGATATTGGTCTGTGTCCCTGGTGATCTTTCAAGCATACTATTTCTGAAATTAGCAGCATGTTTTGAAGCCTGGTAACTTTCTGCCCAAATAAACTAATAAACAACCACTGATTCAATAATCCTTCATAGCAATCACAGTCACTCCTGGACTTATGACCTTTAAAGTTAATGTAGCATATAATTAGTAAATCCACAAACTCTATGTTCTTTTAATACACAGTATTAATCTGAAAAAAGCCACTCCATTTTCATTTTGTTTCAATCATATTGATTTCTAAAGGATTAGTCGATTTATTCATTTATTTAAAAGGATTTTATATATATATATATATATATATATACACACACACACACATAAATATTTGAGCAAAGGTTGACATTTTAATTTAAAAGCAATGCTAGAATTATTTCTCTCTTCAGCAAGAGAGAGAAATAGGGTCATTTCCACATGCAGGAATGTCTCTTGAAGAAATATCCTGAGCTTGGAATAATTTATCTGAGAACGAGGCCTCCTGCTTACCCCATCTTCTCTCCTCATGCTTGACTTGGGTAATATGTAGGCATGTCTGAGCATGCATCAGTGCAAAATGGGATGCTGTCAGTGCCTTAGCAACGTTTTCACTGAAAGGCTCCGAAGCTAATGAAATCTGGGGTCACATTAGTGCAATCAGCTCTATATGCTCTGTCTAAACCCATGTATCCTGTTCTTATGTCACTAGGTATAACTTAGGAACCCCTAATGAGTGCACTCTGATGATGAAAACACCTTAGAAATAACTGAAAGCAGTAGTGCACTTGTGAGTTTCACCATGTTCAGTTTCATGCCTTTGAATGTTGAATTCACACATGCCTATCAAAGGATTTGAGTGACATCAAACTATGAATTTAGGTCAGATTGGGAGTCAATTCATTGGGACAGCTGATGTCCAAACTGATTTATTGAATATCATTCACTGTAAGGAATCATAATGTTGGAAAGGGCCATTTCTGCCATTAAATCTAATCCCCTCTCAGCTCAGTGCAGGGATCTCAAGATGACTGTCCATTCTGTGCTTGAACCCACACAGTAAAGTGGAATCAACTATCTCTGTTAGTAATTGACTCTCCTGTGAAATTGTTTGCAGCATTAGAAAATTTTTCCTGATAGGATTCATCTGCAATCCTGTGACCTAAAACTAATATTTCTGATCTTTCACTCCGAGAGAACAGGAATTGATTTTCAGTGTAATACTAATGCATGTACTTGACAAAATTTTGTCCTATCTCCTCAGTCATCTTTTCTCCCAGCTAAACATACATACCTCCCCACTATCATTTTTGTTGTCCTCCTTTGAATCTAGTGTCCAAAGTGAACAGATAAGCTGGACTCTAACCAGAATTTAATCTACTTCTATTACTGCAGCCAAAAATTGTATTTCACCTTTTTAAGCATCCATTTCATTCTACTGAATTACATTCTGCTCAATTACAGATTCAAGATCCTTTTCACATGTATCCTCTTCATCCTGTCCTTTTGTTCACTTTTCCTTGTTGAAAAGCTTATCACTTGTTTTTCTCTATTCAATTTCATTTTATTATTTCCAACCGACTGCTTTAACCTCTCAAGATCATTTTTTATGTAATTCTGTTCCTCTTCTAGCTGTCACCTTCACCTGTGTCATTTGCAAATTTGAAAAGACCAGCGTTCCTTCCATTTCTTCACCTAATCATAAGGAAAAGGTTGACTAGTCATGCTTGAGAGCTGTGGCATCCTATTGAACATTCAGTCCTGTTTGATGAGGGACACCTGATTGCCATTCCTTGAAAAAAAAATGCCAGTCAGCCCATATTTAAGTATCTTACTGATTCCAATGTCTTGGTGATATCTGGTCAAATCTTTTACTGAAGTTGACATTAATTAATATATCCCCAGTACTGACATGATTTTTCTCAGGAAAAAACTCTAGACAAATATAGCCTAAGATTAATCTGGCAAGACTATGCAGTATGTGAGAAATCACCTAATTATTTTCAAGGTGATTATAGACAAATAGTTTTGTGTGCTGCTTTTGGATCTTTCCAGATATTGTTGGCAGACTGCAGCTTTCTGGGTTCTCTTTTCCACCTCTTTTTTTTTAATACAGTGGATGCCAAATTTGCCCTTCTGCAAACAATTGTTTGTTATTTTAAAAATTCAGGATCCTAGGATGCAATTCATTTGGTCCTAGAAAGTGAAATTGATTAAAACTCCTTCCACCTGCTCTTCAAAGTTTCTTGAATAGCAATAGCAATAGCACTGTATTTATATACCGCCTATCAGGGCTTGCAACACTCTCTAAGCAGTTTACAATGTCAGCATATTGCCCCCAACAACCTGGGTCCACATTTTACCTACCTCGGAAGATGGAAGGCTGAGTCAACCTTGGAGCTGGTGGGATTTGAACTGCTAAATTGCAGGCAGCTGGGAGCCGAATACTTAATTACAAAGTACAGCGTTCTTACCCGTTCTTACCCGTTCTTACCCACTGCACCACTTAAAATCTGAAGCTCAGATTTTGCGTCTCAAGAGAGTGATGTCTTAGAAATCAAAGGTAGTATATGAAAAAGAAGGAACTGATCATTTATTCTCATCTATAACAACAGAATAACTGAGTTGAAAATGTCTTTGGGGGGGCTTCTACTCCAACCCCCTGCTCAAGCAGGAGACCTTATACAATTCTGTACAAATGGCTGTCCAATCTCTTCTTTAAAAAGAGATTGGAGAGTCATAGTTTTAATTTACCATTAATATGGGATAACTTTCTTCCTATTTTTTTTTTCAAAATACTGTATATTCATAATGATGTATTCATATTTTGCTCACTCTTCCATCCGGAGAGTGGGTGGATTATGAAATCTCTGTGAAACTGTCTGCTATTTGTTTTCTCTCATCTTAGGATAGAAGTTCCTGACAAGGAAGCTAAAGCTGAAATTTTAAAACTTTAAATCAAGCTTTCAGAACAAACTATTAAGTCAGATCCCAATTCAGAGTATGTTTAAAAAAAATATTGGATGAGACTTTGAGAGATAATAGGAATATTTGCTCTCAGTGGCACTCAGTCTCCAGGGCCCTCTAAGCCCAGAAGGATTCTATTCTCTATGTTCTTCAGCTGATTGAGTGATACAAGAGCTCATCTTGTTTCAGATTCTATTTGATAGCCATGTGAAACTGCCAGATGAGGTTATTTAGAGATCTCCAAGTCCTTTCTATTACCCTATGTATCATTTGGACCATGGAGTAGAGATTGATGTATGGTTACTATTGGATTTCAATAAGGATATAGAACCTGAAATTGAAGATGGATCTAAACCAAATGAAGATATTATTCAGTGACCAATCTGATAAAGTCATAGGAAGGAGCAAATTTACATCTTGGGAATTTGCAGGATATAACCCTAATTTTGGGTGCCCAGGAGAGTGCAGAAGTGAACACTATCTTTTACCATTTTCGTCTGATTGCTGATGCACTCAGCATACAAATACACACCTATACAATCAACTATTGGATAGACGTATTGAATTATGTCATAGGATTGATGCTTATGTTATGAAAAAAAACCCTAGCTATTAAAGAAGGCTGTTGATTAGATTAGATTTGGATCAAAACACACAAATTGTATTTACATTAAAGCTCTGACATTAATACAAAATCCAGAAGTTAATTAGATATTTCAATTAAGCTTGGTCTAATAAATATCTAAAATCAGTAAGCAGAAAAAGAAAGGGAAATATGGATGCAAGGAAAGTATTGTTTGATCACAATAAACCAACCTTTACACACTACAGATGTACTACATGAGTTTCAATTTCCAGAATTTTCCAGTTTGCATGGCCCCTGATGAGGGCCCTGAGAGTTGAAAAGCTTCCAGGATGAGAAAGTCTGAGGTAATCAAGGGAGCAAAGAGTCAATATAGGAAAAAAATTCTTGAAGTATTAACATTATTGAATAAATACTTAGAAATTCCCAACACACAACTAAAATTTAGAGTACAGTTGAGAAATTCCATTAAAAATCAAATGAGAATCTTGGGGGGGAAATTGGAATATATATCCTGTTTTCAATAAGTCAGTGGTATAAAAGTATGAAAGAACATTAAACGTGCATCCTATCTGAAGATTTAATGAGCACAACAAAAGATTCTTGTTTGTGTCTATTGGACACCTCAAATGACAGGTAATAGAGAATTGGTTTCTGCTTCCTGGATATGTAATACTTTAGACTCACAGGGGTGTCAAACTGGCAGCCTGCGGGGCAGATGCATCACATGCAGGCCAAGCCCACCCCAGCTCCATGAAGGGAAAAAAGTCACAATATGTCACGTGACGGCAACATGACGTGGCGATTTTGACACCCATGCTTTAGAGGAAACACTGTTTCAGATATGTTAGATTTTTTCTAAAGTGACGTAGTTTGGGTTTTCTTATTCATAAGGTTATTAATTAATTCCTTGCATTTTTGTTAGTTTTTGATACCATGATATCATTCTGAGTTAGCTCTGTGGGGTGCCACAAGGTTCTATGCTCTCTCCCCTCCTTTTCAATATCTACATGAACAACATTCAACATTTTCTGGATGAAGTCATCTGCTGTTTTGGAATTTGATATCATCAGAATGTTGGTGATACCTAATTTCACCTTTCAACTCTGGGCCAGCCAAGTGAGGCTGTTGAGATTCTGCCCCAATGCCTGGAGGCTGTGAGAGTTTAGATAATGAGAAACTGTCACTGATCTTATAAAGGCTAAGTGGCTCTGGACTGCCCAGATCTGGGGCTATTCCAGCTTTGACCAAGGATGTGGTTGCACTTCCCCATCAAAAGGTGGACACAATTTGGGGGTTTTCCTGGACTCACAGCTCCTACTTGATGAGCAGGTGGCAATTATGGCGAGGAAGGCTTTTACCCAGCTTCAGTTGAGTGCTTTCCTAAATCAGGGGACATTTCAGACATTCCCTAGTCACCTCATAGCTTGATTACTGCAGTACACTCCACACAAGTCTGCCCTTGAAGATCACTCAGAAGTTTCAGCTAGTCCAAAATACAGCAGCATGGGCAGGAATGGGCATGCCTTGGTATGCCCATGTAGTATCTCTATTTTGTGAACTGCACCGGTTGCTGGTTTGCTTCCAGGTATGATTCAAGATGCTGGTAACTACCTATAAAGTCCTACAGGGCATAGGGCCTAATGGTTGAAGGACAATGTGTCCCTCACAGTCTCTGCCTGACCTATTCCAACATTAGGAGTTCCTTCAATTAAACAATATAATGTATGGTGACCCCTGAAGCATGGTTTCTGTTATACTGCCTGCCCTTTGGAATAAGGATCATCCCAAGTTTCAAAGAGTCCCCACCCTATAATATTTCTAAACTTCCAGAGGACCTTTGGTAAGGATGACTGACACTCTTTGTCTTCGTCTTCCTTGTTTTCCTCTTGGTTCATCCATCTTTGCTGTTTGTCTTCTGTTTTTTGTCTTGTTCTTTGTTTTTAAATCTTTTTAACAAGTTGTAATCTGCCCAGATTCTCTGGGAGTCAGATGGCCCATAAATTTTAACAACAACAATAATAATTGTATACACTTATTCTAAATTGCTTTTCTTTATAATATTTTCATTTAGATGTTTTTCTCTTTCTTTTTAATATCTGGCTAATGTTATTGGCCTAGAGCAGCAGGGTTGAGTTTGGAGAGCGCTGGCCTAGAACCATTTGGGGGAAGTTTTGAGGGAAAGAAATGGGTGTTTGAGGCACCACAGATGTAAAGTTCTCGTTCTCATACTCAAACTCTCCCAAATACAAAGGAAGGCCAAATTTGGATCCAACTGATCTGGAATGTGGTGGGAGTGGAAGGGGAACAGCAAGACAGTCATGGAAGGCTCTACCGGAGCTAAATTGTCTCCTGATGCTAATGGTATACAGTATACATATTTTCTATTCAAACTAAAGGATACGGTGTGCATCTTAAGAATGTATCCTTTATTCATTTACCAAAGTGGCACTTAGAAATCAAAGCAAATACCTGAAAAATTACAAGTTAAAGGATAGCCCTGTTGTTTCAGGTCTCTTAACTAGTTATCTGCTTGTTTGAACCAGCATGGGTCAGGCAGTTGCATTCCTGCCATTAGTACTCAGGTTGATTTATTATATTTGAAAAAGGTATAAATACTGATACATTCTTCATCTTCAGGCATTAAGACAAGGAATTTTTCAGAGATCCAATCAACTATTTGGATGATTATTTAAAGATACCAGGGAGGAAAGCCGAGGTAAATAAAAGCCCCTTTTATTCTAGCTGGGGGAAAAATGCTTTGGATGCAAACAGAATGCCTTTTTAAATATGCATGTGACTCTAACAACATTTAAAAATGCTTTTAGGCCATCAATAATTAAAAGAAGCAGAGATATATAGAGAAAATGTTTCATTATTTTATATGTAATACATTACTTCTGAATGCAGATCAATAAAAATTATATCTAGGGCAGTTATTCCATCCTTTAATCAATTAATGCCCATTCGTATACTCACTTAATGGACATAAGCCGTATTGAACTAATTTGAATTTACTTCTGAGTAGACATATGTAACACTATGCTGAAATGTTGCGTATAAAATTGCGTATTACCAAAGTCTTGTTAAATATTTTTAATGAGAAAAAACTTTTTTTTCCTAGTATGGGACTCTCGAAATCACAAAATGTCAGGAAAACAAAACATGTTCAAAGTCATCTGTATTGTGGGAAATTCATAGGCTGGCATGTGTGTGCACATGTCATTGGGTAAATCTTGTGATTATGTATTTGTATCCCATCATCTGACACTAGTTTGGATGTTATAGCATTGTGTGATTATGTCATCACAGATATTTTATCATCTGTGATGACATAAACATAAACCTTGTTCCCTTTCCATTGCCCATGAATTTGTATTAAGGATATATTTCAAATGAGCAAAAGTAGCTTGATGTAGTTTACAGCCCTTAGTGCCTAAAGAAAGTCAAAGTGATTTCACCTTGCGACTGAAAGTAATTGCTAACAAATAGGAAGACTATGTCCAATCCCACAATATTATACAGGGAAAGCTATTTCAGAATATAACCAATTCTTGGTTTTGGGTTTGTGTCAAAGAGATGACACAAAATGGTAGCTTATCCACCATTTTGTAGCAGTTAATTCATGTCAAGAATTAACCTGTTTGAGGCTAAATCCTAAATGAAGAGATCCAGGCATACAAAAAGTTGACTCCTCAATATTTTCCAGAGCTTGGAAAGGGACAGAGACAACAGAAAGTGAAAATTGGGAAATGGGGACAGTCAGAATATTGGGAAATAAAAAAGAGGGGATAATTGAGCAAGAGTAGCTGGGACTTTGAAGACTGGAGACCAGTTTCATCCCAAACCCCTCATTCATGACATTCTATTTGTTATAGCCTGTATAATATTAACAGGTTCTTTCATATCTGAATGGTGAGATTAATTTATATGGGCACTCTTTTTACAGATTAGGAAATACAGTGACTTTAGCCCTATCCTATTATTTGATCATAGAAATAAAACACCTGTTAATTACATTTTTTTTTCGTAGCAGTGCTGCCCTACATCTGCTAATGGAGCAGCCTGAAATTTAGCTTGATGCATTACTAACTGCTTCCCACGGATGCAAATGCAGTGCACATAAAATCATTCCCTTTCTGGTGCACCAGACCTCTTGAATAATTCAGAGCATAAAGCATAACCTAATGCTTTTATTGTGCCAGGGGACAATGATTTATTTTCATGGAGATTATCTGAAAGTTGTCTCCCCAATTTGCTGCTTCGAGTCTTTCCAGTAATACAAGGCACTTATCAAATTAGAATTCTTAGGGAATAGAATGACATATACCAGTCTATATTTAGCAACAACAACCAAAAAGCAGCTGAATCAGCTGACTGGAAGCCACTACCCTGATGTTCAGTCTTGGTTTAGACAGCACATATTCAGTACTGAAGTGAAGGAGAACAGACAGTGCAGGAGAGACACGGAATCTGGAGATTTGCAAACAGCCAAGCTGTATTTGAAACAAACACATCCAGGTAAGAAAGAGGGCATTTCAGTGGAATCTATGCTCAAATTCTCATAAATGTAGGGATTGGAATGGAGAGCTGAAGGAGAAGAAATACCAAGTCATGGTATGGACACTAATGCCACTTGGATGTGCTGGCTATTTGTGTGGCCAAGGCAGGAGGAGACCCAAGGGAACTGTCACTGAGCAGGCTATTTGAGGAGCTCCGGTGCTTGCGTGCCTTCACTCTGTTCACCCAATTTGTCAGTTCTGTGGAATTCAGAATAGCTTATGATTACGCTCTTTGCTTAATACAGGATGTGGAAAGTCCAATTAAGACCGGGTTAGAGCAGTCACGGTGAATGAATGGAAGGGGGTAAAATAAAGCGATGAATAGAACAGATTCAGTTTCTTTTGAATTCAATGTTTTTCACTGCCAATATTATTAGTTTTGCTCATCGGACTATTTCCTCATCACCAAAGACAATGACTAGGTACCAATGAGCATTTTTTAAACTTGGCATTTCTAGTGAAAATTTCTGTGTTCTACAGACTCTTGGACCAGAGCAGTTGGATGACCAAATACCACTGAGATAATAGTCATGTTAAGCCAGGCCTGCCTTTTCTCCAACTCAACCGGAGAGTCTAAATGGCAAGGACCAAGTCATGTCAGTGAATGAATTTGAAGGTTTCCTAAAAGCAAATGGTGGTTTTCCTTTAAATAACAAGAAAGAAAGAAAGAAAGAAAGAAAGAAAGAAAGAAAGAAAGAAAGAAAGAAAGAAAGAAAGAAAGAAAGAAAGAAAATGTTGACAGCATTGGGTCAAAATTGGGTTTCTGTTCACCTTTGAAGAGTTGGGGGGATCGTTTTCTTCCTCACAGCATGAACATCCTTTGGAAACTGCCTTTTCTCCCTTTTCTTTGTGGCAATTCCTTCTTCTCTTCCCCACTCCCCACCTGAGGCCTTATTAAAGCTGATTTCCTTAGTTCTGTCATGGCTTCCTTCACTAATAATGCAGACAAGGATTGGGATCTGCCCAGTATCTATCTGCCTTTCTCTTTACTAGAATTTATATTCTGTCCATTGCTGGAGACTTTTATTGGCCCCAGGGCCAAATTAGGCTACTGCTGGCATACCCCTATCCACCCTCTCCCTGGTCATTTTTGACTTGGGCTACCAAGACCAAACATCTGGTATCCACAGGTACATTTGCTCACAGAATACCTGATCTTCCAAAATACTTGATGGTTCTTCCCCAAGCTCCTTAGAAACATCACTTTACTACCTCTTGAAAGAACTGTAGGTCTGCTATACAGAAGAGCTGACTTAAACAATTCAAGAGAACTGGATGTTGCTATTTCTGTCACCCTTGGATGCATTATTTCCATTGCTTTCACTAAGAGAGGCTATTAAATGGCTGTACCTCTTCGTTGTTTTCATTACTTTATGAGGGGGCATCATGTTGTCTATAACATTTTGTGTTATTTTAATGACTTGTTATTAGACAGGGATTAATCCTGATTGCCTGCTGACTACTTCTATCACTTTGTGCCAGTACTGCCATTCTCTTGAGGCAGGATGTGTCAAGGACAGAAGTTCCTTATAATCATGATCTCCCACTGCAACCTGCAGTCTCCTCGCTGTCTATGATCAGGCTATTTTTGGATGTGGGTCTAGAACTTTTTCAGAATGTTAGACTCATGTTAATATATATATATATCTATCCTGGCAGGTTGTTAGTATTGAAGTAGGGTTCTACCTTACAGGAGCATCAGAGGCATTTCTTCATATTTTATATGGAATTGGCTTTCAGGAATGATTTTAGAATTTTGAGATGAGGCTTTTATTGTATAGCGGATCTGCCTCATTAGTGAATTGTTTCGTATGCCATGCCTTTTATCTATCAATGCTAGGAATTGTATGCTCAAAAGCACTTCTAGGAACTGTACTTTGATGGCCCTGCTCTGTATTTTTCCTCCTTAGATGATTGAATAGGTTCACGTTTCCAGATATTGGCTGCTGGTATTTCTGATTCATACCATACTCATTCCATCCCTAAAATTTGCTCAGCTTTTTCACATATTCTACTATTGCCCACTAGCTGTTGAGGTCCCATAACTCCCAGCTAGTATCTTCATATTAAAGAAGGATAATAGATACTAAAAATGAATTCAAATATCCAAGTATTACTTCTAGATAAACAGACAGATAGATTATATACTAACAAGTTGCTTTTTACTCCTAGCAACCACATACATAGATTTTCTCCCTGACAATCTGTCCCTAAGCTGGTCTTCCAGATCTTGCAAGAATGCACTCGTTGCCATTGTCACTGACTCCATCCAACTTGCTTCCTGTCATCCTCTTTTCCTTCCTTACATCTTTCTCACCTTTACATCCTTCTCCAGGGAGTTAGATCTTCATATAATATGTTCAAAGTAGGATCTTTAGAACAACAAAAAAAGTGTTTGATAGAAGTAACACCCACTGCCCTATGAATGCTGGTTGACTTTGACAGGGGAAAATGGAAGAGTAGTTAGAAGAAATATAAAAATAAATTATGAAATGGGTACTGTAGTTAGCTGAAATCTGAACAAAGACTCTTGATAAGCAATATCTGTTTCTTGCTCCTATCTTTTAATTATTAATATTTAAAATACTCTTCGCCCTACCTACATGATTGTTTCTTGGCGTAATCCTAAGGAATGAACTGTGAGTGGAAGCTCCTAAGAAAAATGGCTTCTAAAGCTGACATGAACTCAATTCTACGAAACCAGAAT
>JANHJO010001815.1:413459-439033 GCA_032468235.1 Pseudoxyrhopus heterurus | reverse complement strand
CTGCACGGCATAGCTCATAGCTTCACTGAGCTACACAAGCCCCCTCGCCACAACAAGGCAGTGATCCTTGAAGGGGAGTAGTTCTTGAGAAATACCAATAATTTAGCCAATGTACATAATAAGAATATTGCCTTGAACCAATACAGCAGAAAAAACATTCATCTTATTATTCACAATCCAATATCTGAACCTTGCTGGGCCAAGGCCTTTTTTTTTTCCAAAATCAGTATAACAAAGGAGAAGAGACATGAGAGAAGCATCAATGAGATAATATGAAGTAAGAGTATTAGCTATAAATAGATTTCCTAATCTGGAGTTTATATATTCAAAAAATTAATATACTCTCATCCACTTAATGGCTCTGGGCAGCTTACAAAGGTGTGCTAAAAACAAAAAATATTAAACATTGCAACAATAAACTCCTAACATTAGAACACTGAAACAAGGTCTGCCGGTCTGGCTGCCTATCTGTTTTAGAAGAGTAAAATAGATGACGGGACACTAACCCACATGATATGGTTCTGATCCATTATCATCAGTTTAATATTCATTAGCAATAGCACTTAGACTTATATACCGCTTCACAGTGCGGTACAGCCCTCTCTAAGCGGTTTACAGAGTCAGAATATTTCCCCTAACAATCTGGGTCCTCATTTTACCGACCTCGGAAGGATGGAAGGCTGAGTCAACTTGAGCCTGGTAAGATTTGAACTGCCAAACTGCAGTCAGCCGGCAGTCACCAGAAGTAGCCTGCAGTACTGCACTCTAACCACTGCATCACCGCAGCTCATTAAGTTTATAATTGTACTGTTATAAACATCAATGTGATTTAAAGCTGGGAATGTATTCCTGAATTATACATACACACAAAATGCAAGTTCTCCCTGTATCAAGAATTACTGATTTTACTGAGCTTTGGGGTGGAACGGCAACAAACAGTATCTCTTCATGTTGTAAAAACAGTGTGACCTTCAATTTGCAATTTTGAATTGTCAATATGTGTTTGTTGTGTGATTGCAAGGTGACTATTTATCAATGCAATGGAAAGTCTGATATTATTCCATCGGGTCAAAATTTAATGACATGTTTAAAAATTGGGCTAATTGTCCTGGCTGATCTGGCAGAGCAGGGCATTCTCTAGGTCAGCAGCACTTAATCTTTTGGGCTCAAGGAACCAGTTCTGTGGAGAGAGGTTTTTCCACAGACAGGAAGGGGCATGGTTTCGTGTGCTGACTGCATCCCATGGTTGGGGCTTCGCTTGTTTGCACGGCCCGGTTTCTGGCATGCCGCAATCTGGCACCGGTCCTTGGACTGGGGGTTGGGGGGCCCTGCTCTAGGTACCTTCAGCTAAGGAGTCTTGGCTGGACGGACACAAGAGAGCCTTTTTTGCTCTGGCAACCACCCTTTGGAACATCATTCTCCCATATTAGATTGGCTCTGGCCCTCTTGGCTTTTTCTAAAGCATTGAAATCTTGGCTTTCGAGCCTAGCATGGTGCCCTGAGCATGTATTACGACCTATCACTTGGCTGTATGAATAATTGGTTAGATGCTGGCTGCTGTGAGTTTTATTTTTTATATATTGAATATTTTATGCATTTTATCTGTTTTATTGCAACATGCCTAAAGTCATATAAAAGTGAGATACACAGCTATATAAATTGAAGAAATAAAAGATTTTATGTGTAGCATAATATGGTTTGGGTTTTTTTCTCTCCCATTCTCCCTTTTTTGAACATTATACCCTATTTTTAAAAGCAAATAAAGCAGGTATTTTCTGAGGCCCTCTCTAAGCTGTAATAAGAAAGGAGCTTGCTTCATCTCCTGAGGCCATCTGTTATAGCTACAAAAAGCAGAATTAATCGCTAGTGTCAAATGCATCTCTAGCAAGATAAGCAGTAAGTGCTTCTTTGAGGTCAATAGGAGATGAGTCACCAAAGCCAGGTCTCTCTTACCAGGCAGGGACAGGTCTGATTTATCAGATGAAAATGATAAAAGATCCACATGGTCTCTGAGGTTATATGATTGTTCCTTCATCAATGATGAATCGAATCGAATCAAATAACCCCATGCCGTCCCTGACCCTTAAGAATAAATGCCATCCCACCCCACTCATAATAGGAGTTTCTTCAAAATCCCAAGTCCATCTCCCACATTCAATAACAAATATGTCTTGTCCTGGTTTAGTTTCAGTTTATTCTCCCAAACAACCTAGAAATGCTCAAGATTTTCTGAGATGTCCTGAATTTGCAGAACAATAAAAATAAACAACATGTTAGCAACAACTAGGTCTAATCCCATGATGATCCTTTCCAGAAACTTCATATACATATGAAATAACAGAACCTTAGAGGACACTTCTAGATAATTACAACAGGAAATTATTTCTTTTTTTCTTTTCAATTTCCAAAGCCCTGCACATTCTCAGCCTGTACATGCCTAATTCCTACCATAACTGACTTCACATTTCATAATGTTTCTGGATTGGGTTTTCCATGCTAAACTACATAAACCTTAAAGCAACATTGATGCAATGGGAATTTGTTTTAAGGAGTCATAATCTCTGTGTAAAATCAAGCTTACCTTGAAATCAAATGTGTAATTTGTGTAAGGCATTAAACCATTCTCATAGGCACTCTTCAACTTGAAACCATGAGTAATCCTTCCATTGGTAGTTCCATTTTTCCCATTATAACTGAAGTTAGTGAGGCTTTCATTATATCTCAGTTCCTTGAAATCTTTATGATTTGTTTCTACGCCACCAGTGCTCAAATATTCAACCACACCTATTACAATGTAAATTAACAAAAGAACTATTAATAAGAAAGCAAATTCCTTCATTTCAGTACTATTGCTCCATCATGGCCAAAGGAAAATATTACCATGCATTTTGCTTTTATACTACTTTTATTGACTAAGCAGCTGGAAATAGATACTAACTTACCATATTTTTTGTTTTCTATACAACAATAAGCATTAAGTATGATTTGGACCAAATCAACTAAATTAAAGACATAGTGATGTTCTACATGTTTGTGAGCTGAAGGTAAATAAAATGAGCCTAACTCCACCACTGGTAGTCCTTTACTTACAACCATTCATTTAGTGACCGTTCGCAGTTCCAAAGGTACTGAAAAAGTGATTTATAATAATTTTTATACTTATAAAAAAATGTAGCATCCCCATGGACACATAATCAACATTCGGACGATTGGCAACTAGCATGTATTTGTGACAGTTGCACTGAACCAGGGTTATGTGATCACCTTTTGCAACCTTCTGACAAGCAAAATCAATAGAAAAGCCAGTTGTTAAGTTACCATGATACTAACTTAACTGTAGTGATTCACTTAACAGTTGTGACAAAAAAGGTCGTAAAATGGGGCAAAACTCACTTAACAACTGTCTTGCTGAGCAATTGGAAATGTTGAGCTCAATTGTAATCGTAAATCAAGTACTACCTGTACTTAGTATTCATATCAAATTCCAGTGTTCAAAATTCTTCCACTTCACCAACACTGTAATGTTTTAATGAAGGTAGGTATTATTCCCTGCTACATATGGGAGATTAGAAAAATGTCCAGTGGGTGCAGCGAGATTGAATTGAAACTAAATTTATTAGATGTATTAGTTAAGGTGCTGGACTAGGACTAGAGAGAACTAGATTCAAGTCACCCTTGGCCATGGAAGCTCATTAGGTCACTTTGGGAGAGTCATTTGAGGTCACCAAATTAACTGACAATATTATTACTGTGGGGAAAACTGAAGGAGGAATGGTTATGTATGTCACCTTGAATATCTGTGGAGGAAAAGTGGAACAAAAATCTAATACAAAACGCTAAATCCATAAAAAGCTTTACACACCCATCCTCAATTAAATGCTCGCTTAACTCAGAACCTGAACAAGTGATGGCCAAGCAGAGAATTTAGAGTGCTTTGGACCTTTGCTACTCATTGTTTTGAATTTTGAACCATGTACAACTACTTGGGCACCTCTTACATTTTAATTTTGTATTCCACCTTCTGCCTTTTTTTATTCTTTATTGAACCTGAATTCAGAACTGATCATTTCTGCACAACAGTGTGCTCAAGAAGACCTTAGCAGCTTGAAGTTTCTGAAGTCCTAACTAACAGCAAGGACTCCATCCTACATCTTCAGAGGTATTTCAGTAAATAAAATGTAAACTTTTAGACTGTACAAAAAATTAATCAGTAATATCATTGTTCTAATAATTAATTAGAATATATATCTGCTTACCAGAATCTGGCAAGGAATTCAAATCTGCACACAGTACAAGTGGAATTGTTGCATGTTCCCCCGAAGCACTAGGCCTGAGATTCCGTGAGGCTTTGTCAATTATGTTCTTTACTTCAGAAAGGAACATCATTGTCTGAACCAGCTTCACATCAGAATATTCTGGGTCCCAGTGCATGTGTGCATTTGCTACCAGAACCAGCTGTTTATCCATTACAGAGTGTGGTTTGCCAGCTAAAATAAAAAAACATAACGTATCCAATGAGGCAAGAGTGGAATTGCACTATGAATGTCAATGGTTAATTTACTCTAGCCTACTTCTGGGCAACTAAATTGAGATTGTCAATGGAAATTAACCAGGATTCATTAGCCTAACTAGCCATTTTACCATTTAAAAAGAAAAATTAGCTCAGTGACATTTTTCTGGCATTATTACATTACTAACACAAGAACAAAAAGCCACATGGTGATAGTCTGCACACAAATTGTGTTGCTTTAAAACAACTGCTGCTGCTATCTATAACTATGTAGCCAAGATGATCCTTTAGTCTTTGCACTGTCTGCTCAGAAAATCAGAGGCAACGTGATAATTTTGTAAATGGGAAAAATCCAAAGGAACTTAGGGCTAACCAGTAATTATACACCCTCTAGGGGACAGTAGCAATAGAAAAGGACTGCAGCATATCTTTAACATGACCCTCATTGTTGCTTGAACTCTCTATCTTCTAATGTAACTTCTACATTTTCTCTTCATAGAGGTTCCCTACATGAACAGAAATATGAGAATATCAGATCTCTAAGTCACACAGCAATTCCCATGAATAGACAATGGTCTTCCTTGCAGAAGAGATACCTTCACAATTAAAAAAGAAAGTGCCATGTTACTTAGAGGCAGGACTAAATGCTAATAAACTATTCTACAACCATTTTTATTCAGGTTGCTCCTTTGTGTACTATATAATAACTAAAGAATTAAACTAAACTATAAGAATAACTAAAGAATCTGTTGTAACACTACCAAAGAAATCTGTTCTCCTGTAAGTACAAGGGATCAACATTCTTTATAAAGCAATTCAAAAGTGGCATCCTTACATAATTACATGAAATACTATGTATGTATGTATGTATGTACGTATGTATATGTATATGTTGTTGTTGTTGCTGTTAATTGCGAAGTCATGTCCGACCCATCGCGACCCCATAGACCACGTTCCTCCAGGCCTTCCTGTCCTCTACCATCCCCCGGAGTCCATTTAAGCTCGCACCAACTGCTTCAGTGACTCCATCCAGCCACCTCATTCTCTGTCGTCCCCTTCTTCTTTTGCCCTCAATTGCTCCCAGCATTAGGATCTTCTCCAGTGAGTCCTTCCTTCTCATGAGGTGGCCAAAGTATTTGAGTTTCTATATATATTGGTGTGTGTGTGTGTGAGTCCCCATTTTTAGTGTTTAACATATGATCTAATTTTTATTAGACATTAACAAAACATACCCAGAAATATGAAAAGATGATGACATGAAAAGCAAGCTGTAAATAACTCATTCATGTTACATTTTTTACTTTCAATTTTCTGATATCAATGGGTCTTTTGTACTGCAAAAATTAGATGTAGAGCCATCTCTTGTGTACTAGGTAAGATTGTCAGCTGTAGCTGGGTCAGATAAAATACTTCTCTTTGGTACAAGAATTGAAGGTTTCCTCTTTTAGTAATGTTGAAAGCTAGGAAATTCTGATATGTGAAGAATGGGGGGGGGAGGGGGGCGTGTTTCACGTCCAACTAGCCATGTTGTAAATAGCAGTACAGGTAGTCATCAGTTTAGTGACTGCCTTGTTTAGTGACTGTTCACAATTACAACCATGATGAAAAAAAATAAGTTTCTAGACATTTACAGATCTAGAAAGGGGAGGAAGCAAAAGATTGTAAGCATAGTTGCAGTTTCACTTAAAAACTGCGTTGCTGAATGACTGATTTGCTGCTCACAATTGTGGTTGTCAAATGAGGACTATCTATAAGGGCTAGAACTGGAAAAGTATTATAAAATAAATTTTCATTCTTAAATCAATCACAACACAGAAAGCTTCAAAGCACCACTGATTAGTCATTCATCTTTTTGTTTTTTTTTTACAGCCCTTCTGAATGATTTTTCCCTCCCAAAGTAGGTGCGTGCGTGTGTGGGTATGTATGTGTGTATGAAATGAGTCAGTCCAATCTACTACTAGATTAACAACAAACTTACATGACATTTCTATTAACTCCTTTCGCAGTTCTAACAGCACAGCAACCCCAATGTTGTCTTTCGTCATGACTCTGTTCAGCATTGCCTCAGATCCTTCGGAGTTTGCCATAGCCAATTGGTTAAATTCAACAGTATGTTTTTGAACCAAGGTGAACCTTAAAAGAACATGGCAGAAACAAAGATGTCATTTCCAATTTCTTTAAAAAAAAAATATTACTTGATGCATCTTATTTACTTAAGAATAGGCTTTTTAAAATATAGAAATGATATAGTGAAATGTAGTATCTATTTAATACGGGCGATGCAATGAAGTGATAGTTCAATGTATTTAATATAGACAAGAGCAATGAAGTGATAGCTTATGCCATATATAAGTAAAGATCACTCAGGCTGAATTTCTGAGTAGGCAAAAAAAGAGTGATTCTTTGGCAGAATGAAACAAATAACCAGGTTATCAACATATGCACTGAGATGTCAGCATTTGGCTGCTAGCATTCATTTCCAATCTATATAAATTTTTAAAGGCGTTTTATGCCAATGTATGCAGTAAATAGCCTTTCTACAAGGAAGTCTGGGGTTGTGCTCGAATGTAATAAAGTTAATAAAGTAAAAAACAAAAACAAGTAGTGTACTGGCAAACCAGTTCCATACTATTGCCAAGAAAACAACTTGGATATATCCATGAAATCATTAGGAGTTGAAGAAGAAACTACTTTACTTATTCCTACTAAAAGAAGACCAAACTAAATTGTAGTCTAGTCCAAAAAATTGCTACATTTATAATTGTTATAATTAATTGTATATAAGCTGATGTATATATAGTCTTCTTTAAAAATAGAAACACTTCATTTTGCAAATAATGTTATCTTGAATACATCATTTCAGAACAAAGTGAATTTTAAAATGTTACAGAATTATTTTAGTTAATCCTTGAAAATAATACTTAGTGAAAGCTAGTGCTTCAGTACTGTATACTGCAATGGGATGAACTCAATATATTAATTCACTTAAGATTCAGTATATTAATAGCTTCATAACCAAGGTAAAACATAATTTAGATTTGGAAATTTATTGACGTAGCTATTATACCAAAATGTTTTATAATCTGTTGCATTTTGCCAAAACAGATAGCATTTAAATATATATAGCAATAGCTATAGCAATAAATATATAAAGGGTATTTCATACAGCTTATTTCTTTATTAGATTTATAGGCTGCCTTTTGACCTTTTCACCTCGAAGTAGTAAACACAACGTTTCTTTGCATCATTTTTCCAACAACCATCACAACCTTCCAGGATAGATTGGACTGAGACAGTGTGACTGCCCCAAAGCCACCCAAAGAATCTCCAGGGCTAAGGTTGGATTTCAGTGGATCTTCCAGATCATGATTTGGTATACTTTAACCAGTACAGGTAGTCCTCGACTTACAACAGTTCGTTTATTGACCATTCAAAGTTACAATGGCACTGAAAAAGTGACTTAAGACCATTTTTCACATTTATGATCATTGCTGCTTCCCCGTGATCACATGGTCAATATTGGAACTGCTTGGCAACTGGCATGTATTTATGATGGTTGCAGTGTCCCGAGATCATGTGATCAACTTTTATGACCTTCTGACAAGCAAAGGAGAAAGCCAGATTCACTTAACAATCATTTCACTAACTTAACAACTGCAGTGATTCACTTAACAACTATGGCAAGAAAGATTGTAAAATGGGGCAAAATTAACTTAACAAAATGTCTCACTTAGCAACAGAAATTTTCGGCTCAATTGTGGTGATAAGTCAAGGACTACCTGTATACCACACTGGGTTTTTATTAAAATTGACAGTAAGTTAAAAACCCGTAACTGTTTAAGCATTTATAAAGCATCAATTTATAAATTTATTTATAAATAAATAAAATTATTTATTATTATAAATAAACAATTTTTTTTTTTGTATCCCACCTTTATTAATTTTACAAATAAATTTAAAAATAATTCAAGGTGGCAAACAAAGGTGCCTCAATTCATGGCTTAGTCAAAATTTCCTAGCTACACCAGCACTCTTACGGTGTAACTTTAACATAGGATATCTCAGATAAATATTCATATTCTTTCAGCTACAAATACACATTCATGTCAAACACAAACTACAAAGAAAACAAAAAACTGCTTTCAACCAACAAACTAAACAATTCTAAACATCTGAATCTAGGGGAGAAAAAAAATCAATACTGATTCTTCAATAGCACTCAAATCTTTTTGCTATTATGAAAATAATGCTAAAGAAACTGTGCAAAGTATTTGACTTCAACAGTTTCAGGTGCTAAACACCTCATTAAAATATGCAGTGCTCCATCTTGAATGGAGAGCAGGCTGTTTTGTATAGCTCTGAAGTATTTTGAGCTCAAATTAATTCTGTTCTCTTGTTTGCAACATTCCCCAAACACTTGAAACTCCCCATCTCATACCTGAAACAGGTATTTCACAACCTTGTGTGGGCCTTTTTGCACCCAACATGGGTGTTTCAGATTTGAGGTAACTCAGTTTGAAATGTATTTCACATTCTTACTTTAAAATCTACAGCTCCCTTTCTTCATACCTCAATAATGAACAGTTTCGCAGTTAACGGCTGACGTATTACAAGATTCTTAAATCAGTAACTTATAAAAAGACCTTTTAATGCAAAGTAACTAAAGATAAAGCTAAATAAATAGCTTTTGTTGCAAGGGGGAGACTGATTTTGTTATGCAAGTTAATGTATCCAGGGAAATAGCATTTGCTTACTTTTCTGTCTTAAAAAATATTGCACAACCATCAACATGCTTTCTTTCTTGTTCAGACATTGTTCTAGCTCTGGATTTTGGACTAAAGAATCCATTGTACCCACGTTCTTTCAATTCTGCTAGGAAAAAACTGTAGTACTGCTCAGTTTCAACCTCCTAAAATATAAGAAAGCAAATAATTAGTTGAATAAAATATATTCATTTGTAATTATTACAAAGATTTTAATATCACCCAATTCCAAAAGATTCCAGGTAGTTTACAAAGTAATAATGAAAACATAACATTCAAAAACACCTGAGACCCACAAAACAAAACAAAACAAAAATCACATTAACTGCAAATTGTTAACTGAAAACCGGCAAAACATTAAAATATATCCTCTGGGCAATCCAATACCAACATGAATGGCTTTGTGAAAGTAAGCTATTTCATAACCTTGGGACTGCCATGATCAAGAAGGACTGCTTGTTAAGTGCAGGAAACCAGGAATCCAGGCAGTTCAAATGGTTTATTGTATGTTAATGCATTCTACAAGAATCTGAATTACTAACAGTTAAAGCAAATTGGCAGTAGATAAGAGTCAATGGATTTCAAGATCGAGACTGATGACATGTTTGACCTCTCCCTCAGGCTCAACCTGGTCATCTCCTACATCACCTCTCTACTTCTTGTAAAGACTGTAAGCATGTATTCCTGGGATGAATAGACAGAATGGTTTGATTCTTGCTATAATAGATGGCTGTGGAAATACATGAGAACTGAATCATGAAGAATTTTATAGGCTGAAGACTGGAGTATGCATTGGAACTGGCAGTCTACTAGTAACCACTGAAGTTATGGAAGCATCAGATGTTATAGTCTTAACATCTAAGTGCTAGATTTCACCAGCAGCTATGTTTTCAGCCAACTACAGTTTCTGAATTATCTTCAAACACAGACCCATTGTAATAGTCTAAATCAGGGGTGTCAAACTCAAGGCTCGGGAGCCAGATTTGGCCCATGGGGTGCTTAGATCTGGCCTGCGGGGCCGCCCAGGAAATAGCGAAGAACTGCTCCATGGTGCCTCTGCCAGCGAAAACGGAGGTTGGGAGGGCTCCATTTTCGCTGGCAGAGGGTTGCAGGAGGCCATTGCAGCCAAAAACTGAGCTCAGGAGCCTCAGTTTTCTTTGGCAGAGCGTTTGGGCCACTACAGGCACCCCCGACACAAGTGACGAGCTGGCCACACCCTCCCTGGCCACGCTCACTGCAGCCCCCTAAGGTCAAACACAACCCTGATGCGGCCCGCAATGAAATCAAGTTTGACACCCCTGGTCTAAATACAACATTATGGGGACAGAAGGCACAGTTTAAGGGCTTCATAACTCAGAGGTTACCACAACAGAAGTGCCAGCCAAAGCTGGGCAAAGACTCCCATGACCATGGCCTCCTTATTTTTACCCAAGCAGAAGTCCTGAGTTTAGGAAACCCCTGAAGTCACAGACCTGTTCTTTCAGATCCACAGTTGTATCTGATGATAACCAGACCAACTGAAAGAGCGGGACCAATTTGTGTTAGTCAGCAAAATGTTTGCACATTTCCTTGTCTGATCCTTAAGCACTTGAACTTCCAGTTGTGTAGATTCGAAGGCTGGCTCTTATGATTTAAAAAATAGTTTAGCCAGTTTGCAAAATAAAATGTTATTCCTGTGGATGTGTGCTACATTTACATTTGTAGCTCATAGAATTTTATATTGTTAATAGGAAAGTAGTTTATGCATGGCTGCAGCCTTTTTAACCATATACTGGATTTTGGGTGACTTAGTAAGGCTTGACTTAAGCACTGGTATGAAAAACGTGGCATGGAACAAGCAGTCTTTCCAGCCTTCTAGCATTGAAAGAGTGACCAAAGATGGCCCAGATCATGCCTCAGGTAGGAGTGAAGCACAGAATCTCCTGGATGTCTAGTCCAGTGCCTTTAACCATTACACCAAACTGGTTCTCATGTGAATGGGATTTCATGCTTCAAAATAAAATGTTTGTGCAATGCATAAAGCTGGGGATCTGGTTCAGGAACAATTGAGCTAATTTGTATAAAGGGTACCATTTTAGAAAAAGTATCAACACTTTTGTTCAACATCTTTGGGTTTGATAAGTAATGAAGAACAGACACACTTTTCCGGGGTCTAGGTAGTAGAAATAAAAGCCTTGTGCATTTCCTTGGTTGGTCTCTGACAACAGCTAGTAGCACTTCTGAGCTGCTTCTAAGTATTCCAGGTTACAATGATCCGTTCCAACTTTAACAGGGTTTTGAACTTCTTCCAGTAAATGCCTCCAAGTTTCAAAGGCTACCTACATAGCTAAGAGTTTTTTGTCCCAGACAATATAGTGCTATTTTGATAAATTTAATTTTATCTAGTTATAAGCTAGATACAGGGAAGCAAGGTCTGTATTTTTGTTGCAGCTCGTAGCCAAATAACCTTTGGAGTCCTCGGAGCTCTCTCAGCTTGGTTGTTTGCTTGCAATTGTTTCATTACCCATCTAGATAATATTATCAGTTCTTAGAGGTGTTACCTAGGCAGGTAATGAAATATCTGCCAGCAAACAAACAAGCTCAGAGAGCACCAAGGTTCTACCCTGAGCTACATATATTCTCTTCTAGCTGAAATAACATTTATTGTGATATCAGAATCATTAGTTTCCATTGCAAATGGTTCAGCAGGGTTAGGATGTTGGAAGATAGTCTGGGCGGAGAAGGATTCATTTAGTTCTTGGAAATCTTTCTGCCTGGGGTATATCATCTGGATGGTGTACTTTTTCAGAGATGGTAGGTTAAAGAAGTTGAGAGTTCTGAAAAGTTCAAAATCAAAGGTTTCAGCAAATGTGAGGTCAATGAAACTCTTGAAGGATCCAGAATCGATCATGGCTTGAATCTGAATCTTTAGAGACAAGATCAAATGGACCTAACTGAATGGACCCAGCTATACTCAAACAAGGCAGAATGTGATTTCTTTGGCTGTACATATGGCATATGGACATGTTCCTGCATCCCTGCATACAATTTATTTTCCAGATATAAATGAGACCAGCTTCTGATTATTTGAATGAATTTTGCAAACAAACCCCTTTGGGATCTAAAAGGAGAATGCATCCAAGGGAGAGCTGGATGGGATAATCCTCTGTGTTGTTGGAAGCACCCATCAATACACAGGTATAAGTGAATCTGGTCTTGCAGAGAGATCAGGCACTTTATTCTGGGCAACTCAGCCAGGATCCTGTCTTCAATCTTTTCTCCAATTGGTCCATCCTAGCTGTCTCATTTCACTTCAATTCTTGTGAATGGAGGCCACAATCATTTGCATAATGACTGACCAGCTTCCCTGTTACAGCTCAGTGTCAATGTCAACTTGAAATGGTTGATAATCTCACTATAATTAAACAATGAAGCTATGGAGATGTAAACCATTTTGTTACTGAGCTAGATAGTAAAAACTGGTGTTTTTTGAAAATGGTGTATGGGAGGTTTTCAAGGCAAAAACTCATATACAAATTGCACTGGGCTACAAAGGCTAAAGCATTTTCAGGCACTACTGCAGGGCATTTCTGAACTGGTGCTGGTACATTCTATATTGTACAGCTTGTATGATCAGATGAAAAGCTGTGTTTTCAATTGTCAACAACTACAATTAAAGGAGTTACTTTCAATCTGTCTTGTGCTGCCAACTGCACATATATAGCCAGCTTTGATACAAACTCAAGGTCTTTATAGTAGTCATAAATCCTTAACTGTAGTGGCATAAACACATTACAAATAGCAGACTTTCTGCTTAGGGAATGAAAACATGACAACTAACTGTAATCCGGGAGGGGGGGGGGAGGGCGCCAATTCAGAAGTGGTACTAGAAAGATCAGGTTTTAAAATTCATCCAGACAATCCAATGCATTGATGTATGACAACATGCATGCATCATTGTTTAAGTGGGGTCTTGTCTCTAACCCTCAGTGTGACTGTGGTGCTCCTCGACAAAATATCCATCACATCGTGTCTGAATGTCCATCAGGAGCTTACACCAGCCCAATGTCTGATTTTTTTCAACAGACCATCCTGTCCTTGAATGGCTGGGTGGACTGGACATTAACATTTGAACCACTGTAAGTCCATATAAGGGGACGCGGTGGCTCAGTGGCTAAGACGCTGAGCTTGTCGATCAGAAAGGTCGGCAGCTCAGTGATTCGAATCCCTAGCGCCGTGTTAACGGAGTGAGCTCCTGTTATTTGTCCCGGCTTCTGCCAACCTAGCAGTTTGAAAGCATGTAAAAATGCATATAGAAAAATAGGGACCACCTTTTGTGGGAAGGTAACTGCGTTCCGTGCGCCTTCAGCGTTTAGTCATGCCGGCCACATGACCACGGAGACGTCTTCGGACAGCGCTGGCTCTTCGCCTTTGAAACAGAGATGAGCACTGCCCCCTAGAGTCGGGAACGACTAGCATGTATGTGCGAGGGGAACCTTTACCTTTACCTTATGTAGTGTATATTGGAGGTGGTGACCCTTTGAGAGCTGAATGCAATGAAATTTCATTTTAATGTATGCCGATTAGCGTACATTCAAAGTGACAATAAAGTTATTCTAAGTCTAAGTGTATTTTGGAATGTCTTACTTCATTACAGCTTAAGATAACAAAACTGATTATTATATTTGTCATTTGGCCAAAAACATGGGGTGGATTTTAGAAGTATAAGCAGTGCATACTCTATTCTATCACAACCCAAGCCCACCCGCAAGTTCTGGACGTTCTAAGAACAATGCAGCCCATAATTTCAATTTAAAATATCTTAATTCCCAACCATTAATATAAACTGCCAGATTGCTAGGAACCAAGACAAAATTCTGAATGAATGCAAATAAACTCTTCAAAGCTTGCCATCATAAAGAGAATTACACTTGTTGCAGATTTCTCCTTGCAACAGTTTTGTAAATGAAGTTTTGTAAGGCCTGTGTAGCATTCCCCTTATTCCTGATGTGTCCCCTCCCCCAAGTTCTCTTTTCTCCAAAGGGATGGTTAACTTGTAGCTTTGATAAGGGAATTCCCTTCTGCCAGAGCTTATCATGAGACTTGCTATAATTGGTGGTGGACAAAAACTCAAAGCAGCTCTTTGCAGTAAACCCTTTTATGATCTCTCCCACTTGAGTAAAGCTGGAAGAAATGCAGTTCATTGCATTCACACATTTCATGTTGTAACCAAGTTTTCTGTTGTCTGCTTAAACTAGGCAGTGTCCCTTCCTTAGCTGCTGGTCTCCTCTGTGGTGGGTTAGCAGGATTCGGTGCTTATCAGCAGTCAACAGATCCAAAGAATATTTGGCTTTCTCTGGGTAAATAATTTTTTTTGCATCACTATTCCACAGAGACATGTTTATATCAATGTATGTTTGTGTATGCACCTACACCTTGAGATTACCTTCAATACATGTATTCCTTTTGCCTTTAGCCTGTCCTGAGATTCAGTGTACTTGCAATCCAAGATTAAATTAATGGCAAAAACATAGAACCATAAAGTATCTAGCTATCTCAGGATGTGTTCAGGTTTTCACCTGTGATTTGTCATCTTCTTTTGTTCACCTTGTAGTTTATGTGCATTTTAAGCTATCACTTTCTAAAGCATGCACTATTTCTACATTTATGCGCATTTGCAACCAAACCTTTGTATCGTATTCATACCAACTGGGGGATCTTGGTATTTTTTCCCCACTTGTGTAATTTGAGGTCCAGATTACTTCTATCAGAGCAGCACATTGGAGACTAGTACAGGTAGTCCTCGACTTATAACAGTTCATTTAGTGACCGTTCAAAGTTAGAATGGCACCGAAAAAATGACATGACCATTTTTCACAGTTTTGATCATGGGATCAAAATTGAGATGCTTGGTTCATACTTGTGACTGTTGCTGTGTCCGAAGGTCATGTAATCACCTTTTGCAACCTCCTGACAAGCAAAAGTCAGTGAGGAAGCCAGAGTCCCTTAACAACCGGGTTACTAACTTAACAAATGCAGTGATTCTCTTAAGAACTGTGGCAAGCAAGGTTGCAAAATGGGGCAAAACTCACTTAACAAATGTTTCACATAACAATATAAATTTTGGGCTCAATTGTGGTCATAAGTCAAGGACTATCTGTAAGTGCATAACTAAGAGAGATAGTAATTCCAGATTCATGACTCTGAAAACAAAGTATGAGGGCAGGAAGTAGCACATTTCAGTGTGATCCATACCCACATAAAAGGGGGTTTCTTATAGTATCAACCCTTTCCTGACACCATGATTTTATTTAGTTGCACATATGTCTCCCTTAAATGTCATAATTAAAACAATTTGGGTTGTGATATTTTTTCTAGCTGCATCGGGAACCCTGACTGTCCTGATGGGAATGAGATACTATAACTCTAGAAAATTTATGCCTGCAGGGTTAATTGCTGGTGCCAGGTACAATTCCTATTTTCCCATTGTTAATTGTGGAATTATTGTTTGGAAACAACATAAAACTAGAGAATGTGGTGGGTTTTCTTTGGATAAACACAAGACATTGCCAAGAACATATTTATTGTATAAGCATTTACTACGGTAGCAAAATTTACTGACATGTTAATTTATTATTCAAACCGGTGTATTAATTGGTGGATTTCTATTTTTATTTAAACAGTCTATTAATGGTAGGCAAACTTGGACTACAGATGATGGAAAAACCTCTTTAGCCATAATTGTGCAACAACAAGCAGAAAGAGACCTACAGAGGACTGCCCTCACAATGCCTGTCCAGAACAAAACTGAAGACAATATTAATGCTTTTTAAAATTGTACAATTTGCAAAGTTTTTAAACTTCAAATTCTGCTCAGGTTTTGTAAAGTGTCAATCATTACAGAATTATAGTTTTCATATGTTTTCTCATGAATGTATTTCTTGTCACAATTCCAAATGTTTTATGATGATGAACATGAGAAGCATGATAAACAGCGCTGATGCCTTATAGGAAATACACTTAATTTTGTGTCATCATATTTCCAAACTGAAATTCATTTCTCTGTATATCTGTATGTAAGGTGTTCCACTCAAAACAAAAAATTTAAAAGTTCCCTTTACAATTGACTAAAACTTATTAAATGTCTAAAAGCCTTTTGAATTGTGGGACTTATTTCCTAATTTTAAACATATGTGAATTCCAAAATTTTAAGCTGCAATTTTTTGGGTTTCAAGAATGATTAGGCTAATTTTATGTGTACATGGAAACACACAGACTGATATTTTTATCAACATTTCTCAATGAGTATATTCTTCAAATATATTACTGAATTAATTCTGAATGTAATGATGCATATACAACAGTAGTATCTGTATCTACAGATCTCCTGATCATTCTTCACATTTTTGTACAATTGGAAGTAGATAGAAACATGTTTAGAGTAGTTCCATTGAAATTAAATGACCACGTTAATCACGTTTAGTAGTTTTACTCCAGATATAAATAAATCAGAGTCCAACTTTCTACAAAGCTTGAGAACATTTCACATGATAAGTCTTCATATGGCCAGATGAGTCTCTAAGAGAAATGGGCATCCCATTTGAAATTACTGAATGCGATATATATTTAATGTTGGATTAGGCTTTCCACACCCAGCAGGTTCAATCAAATGTCATCTGATTTGGTCATTTTAATAATGTATATAAAATATAAGCAATTATCAACAGGTCACTTCTATTATAAAGAAATCTCCTTTTCCCAATATTTAGAAAGTAATTGTGTTTGGAAATGCAGACTTCTGCTTTTCTCGTGTACCCGGGGGGGGGGGGGGACTTTTGTACAAACTTTCTTAGACTTTCAACAGTAAACACTGAGGTAATACAGGATTCATTGCCATATGTCAGATGACATGATAATGTCCTTCTGTGAAGTGTTTAAAAGCATTTTTAAATCAGAATTCAGTATTGCAGGTAGTCCTTAACTTACAACCATAACAGAGCCTGTTAATTTAGTTGTAAGTTGTGAGTCGTGTGATCAACCCGATTTTACCATTTTTTGGCAGCAATCATTAAGCAAATCCATTGTTACCCATGGTGCATTTTCAAAAAATGGAAGCAAAAATCAATTTTTGACAAAATTGTAAATTGTAGTCACGTAGCTGTGGTAAAGCTGCATATAGAGCCATAAATGTAGGGCTGGTTGCCAAACACCCAAACTGCAGTCATGGAATTGTGGGAAGGGCAGCCTTCGGAACCAGGTTAGTAGTAGTTTTTGCGGGGTGGGTTGGGTGTCTGTTGTAACTTTCAATGGGTGCTAAGTGATCGATTGTAAGTTGAGGACTACCTGCACTGTATTTTGATTAATACTTTATTGGATAAGAGCAAGAGCACGGATTAATTTAAGCATAAGCAAGACCTTCTTTCTCAGTACAGAATTCCATCTCTTATTTAAGGAAAAAAGCCTCAGTTCAGCAAAAGCGAATGTTGAGCATATTTGGAGAAAACACTCATATTTTAATAAAATTATGGAAAAAAGTAACAGTTCTTCGCCAGAGTAACTATCTTGTAGTAATTTCTTCCCATTTACACCACCAATTTAAACTTTAATTTTAAGTCAATATATGCAAAGGGCTATAAGACATCAGGATTAATTAACATGTCTATAATATACCCTAGTTAGTTCTATCTTTCAAAGAGTATAAAAAGATCAGTTAGGGCAGAAGGCGTCAAGTTAAGCTGCTAATCACGTAATGATACCAAGATTACTCCTGGGTACACTGAAATATATGCGCTGATTAATTATTTTCCAGGTGCCATTCAAAGGGCGTTTTTAACTTCTTAAACCTAATATGGTTTAGGCCTGATAATCGTGAGAGATTACCTCTCTCTGGGCCTTAGAGATCAGCAGAGAAGACCTCACAAAATGTCTGTGACTCCCAAAATCAATTCATCAGGCACATAGGAGAGGCTTTTCCATTAGTTCCAGGCTATGAAACATTGCAGATTTTATGCTTGACTTTTCTGCTTATGAGAAAAGAATCAAGGTTTTTCTCTTCAATCAGCCTTTTGAGCTGCCTGGAGATTAGTTTCTACTTGTATAAACATATTTTATATGCATAAATTGTTGGTTGTATTTTTTCTTTATTTATTTAGCCTACCAATCAGCTTCAAAATACCAGGATAGAAAATCAGGATGTATAAACAAATATTAAGCTATAAATAAATACATTGCTTTTTCTGATGGAAGACTTCTATAATATGTTGTGTTCCTGAGAAGTTCACTTTATTATAAAACAAATTATTTTCAGTTGAAAACCAGTCCAGTTGCAAAGGCAACTTTGTGGTTTTTTTATATGAAACTTTTAAGTAGATTCCTTTAAGACAGCATTTCTAACACAGTGAATTATGTAAGTTTTGAGAGACTGAAATAAGTCAGTTTTAATATTCCTGCTATTCTGTGTTGGGATAAAATATTGCACACATAACGGCAACTTTAAAAATTATTCAATAATTGGCCTTTATATTATTAATTCAGGGTTTCATTATGTAAATACACTTAGCAGTAAATCCTACTGAAATTGAGACAGTATATTTACGTGCATTCTACCTTAAGTCTTAATTCAAATCAAGTATGTCCTCCACAATAGTGTACAATTTTTAAAAATAAAATACATACAAAATACTTTTCAGTATGCAAATAACATTTTACAATTGAATAATAATATATAATACGTGCTATTTTAACAAGTATGGATTGTCAATTTCAATATAACAAATATATTTAGCAGTTGGAAAAGCATAGTTTTAAGAGTGATTTCTGTTAGATAAAGAAAGAGTTTTTATATATTAAAGAAATCACTAAAATATGAACTTGAAATATCACATATATTTTGCACCATTGTGTGCTTATGGCATTCAAAATATGTATTTAGGCTAGATAATGCTATCTATGCTATACCACAGAATTAGGTTTGAAGAATAAATTCTGGCAGTTATTACCAGATTTTAAGCAATTCCTTTAGGAATTAAAAAAGAATTCTGTAGATATTCATTTCTATGCAGCCAAATCTTTTATACAGTTGATAACTGCAGTATAGGGGTATTATTTGTTATGACTACAGATCTAAACAGTTTTCTTACATTGTGAAAAAATCTCTACTTATTTTTTTTCTGGTTGGTTCACGTAATGACAAAGATGGGATGCTGAGATATTTGAGAATCAAGCTGTATAGAGACTAAACCTCTAACAACTGGTTCATAACGCATATGAGCACCAACATAACTCCCATCTGCAAAATTTTCAAGCTGTTATGTCATCCCAGGAAAACACAGTGCTTTAAGATGATACAGAGAGGAGATACATTTGGATTTCTGCACACCCAAAGACACTTTAGGAGATCAAATCCTGTGGTCTGCACAGATCTATTTCACATTTCTAAATTGAATTACTAAAGTGATTGACAATAAAAATAATGCATTCAGCACTGTATAAAATTACCATGTTCCTTTACCACAATGAAAGCTTTTTTCTTTGAAAAAAGGGACGGCCTTTCAGATTTTTTAAAAAAATGAAAACAGAAACAGGATAAAATGTCGGGTTCTACAAAGCAAAATACATCTTGGTGGATCATAGTTTTTCAATCTTGAAAATATTTCTTAAATCAATCAGTGAACAAATCAACTCAGAATTCTCACTTAAACAAATCACCAGACTCAAATTATCATATTTTGATACATTCTGCAAACAGCCTAACTCTCTGATAAAGGGTTCTATAGCGATGATGGCAATGGAAGAAGATGTGACAACCAGCATCAAGGTGAATAGTAGTTTGGCCTAGTGATTAAGGCACCAGGCTAGAAGGCAGGAGATGGTGAGTTCTAATCTCACCTTAGTTCATTGAAAGCCAGCTAGGAAACATTGGACTCACAAGGTTGTTGTTGAAGATGATTGATGAATATCTTTGCAACTTTGATTTTATTTATAAAACTAATAAAGAATGTATGTGTAATAGCTATAGCAATTTAGCAATAGCATTAGATTTATATACCGCTTATCAGTGCTTTACAGCTCTCTCTCAGACTTTTACAGAATTATCATATTGCCCCCAACAATCTGGGTTCTCATTTTACTGACCTCAGAAGGATGGAAGGCTGAGTCAACCTGGAGCCTGGTGGGATTCGATCAGCCAAACTGCTGAATGGCAAGTCTGCAGAGTAGTCTGCAGTACTGCGTTCTAACCACTGCGACACATACACACATACACACACACACACACACTTAAAATAGTACATTGGCCATAAATGCAATGTTGCAATGTTGGAATACCTGAAGCATCAGATTATAGATAGATTGTATGGAGAATATCTATTTATGTGGTCACTAAAATTTGGCACTGACTTGGCAGCACAAAATCAACCAATAATCAATATCGCTGCTATATGTAAAGAAAGAAATGGCAAATACAGAGAGAGAGAGACGGAGGGAGGGAGGGAGGGAACAAGACTTCTCAGAGATCCAGGGTAATTTTTTGTGGAGGAACCATACCAAATTTTCACTGAGTGTCATGGATTGGCTTTCCTTTTTCATTCACCTTTCCATGTTGTGTTTACAAGATCACTGAAATTATGTATGCAGTTAATAAATGGGGGTGATCGGTGACCAAATGCATCTTGAAACATATTTTCTGTTTTCCAAATGTTGATAATAGTGTCATATGTTTAATTTCAGTGCAACCATCTTTCTAACTAGAGTGTTTTCTTCCTAGATATGGATGACTGTTTTTCATGTCCAGAAGATCAGTATCCAAACAAGGATCAGAATTCATGTCTTCCAAAAATTGTAACCTTCCTAACATATGAAGACTCACTGGGGACCCTCTTGGCCATTTGTTCTCTTATGTCTTCTTTTATTGTATTGTTGGTTCTGGGTATCTTCATTAAGTACCAGGACACTCCCATTGTCAAGGCCAACAACCGAAATCTCACCTACATCCTTCTCATTTTTCTCCTGCTTTCATTCCTTTGTGCCTTACTATTTATTGGCAAACCTCATAAAGTGATGTGTCTCTTACGACAAAGTGCTTTTGGTATAATATTTACTGTAGCTGTATCATGCGTGTTAGCAAAAACCACCATCGTGATTTTAGCTTTCATGGCCACCAAACCAAACTCTGCCATGAGGAAATGGGTGGGGAAAAGACTGGCCATTTCCATTGTATTTTTCTGCTCCTTCATTCAAATAGTTCTTTGTACTATCTGGCTGTTGATGTCTCCCCCATTCCCTGATTTCAATATGCACTTAATGGCAGAAGAAATTGTTCTGGAATGTAATGAAAACTCCATTGTCATGTTCTACTGTGTCCTGGGCTTTATGGGCCTCCTCGCTCTTGTCAGCTTTACTTTAGCTTTCTTTGCCAGGAAATTACCAGACTCTTTTAACGAAGCCAAATTTATCACCTTCAGCATGTTGATTTTTTGTAGTGTTTGGCTCTCCTTTGTTCCTAGTTATCTGACCACAGGGGGCAAACATATGGTGGCTGTAGAGATCTTCTCCATTATAACATCTAGTGGAGGGCTCTTGGTATGCATCTTTTTCCCTAAATGCTATATCATCACACTGAGGCCTGAACTGAATAACAAGCATCAACTAAAACAAAGAAAAAACTGAAAGATGTAGAATCGCATTGCCATTTTTTAATTTTAGTCATGCAAAAGCATTAAGGACCCAAACTGGAGAATTATAAGCCCTTCCCATATACCAGTTGCAGTTGGAGCCATTACATCTACAATTTTCCATCTGATTTTAGGATTGGAAATCTGGTTCCATTTTATGACATGCCATACCCATAGTTCAGGGGTGTCAAACTCACGTCGTCATGGTGGCATCACGAGATATGTTGGGACTTTTCCCCCCTTCGCTAAGCCAGGCATGGGTGTGGCCAATGCATGACACATCTGGCCCACGGGCCAGGAGTTTGACAGCCCTGCCATAGTTGAATAGGTACTTAGTGTAAAGTACCGTTAAATAAATACAAAATAAATATTGAAATAGAAGCAAGTCCATGATTTCCATATTAAGAATAAATTCTTGAATGTTGAGAAATCCTTCCTTCCTTCCTTCCTTCCTTCCTTCCTTCCTTCCTTCCTTCCTTCCTTCCTTCCTTCCTTCCTTCCTTCCTTCTTTCTTCTTTCTTCTTTTTCTGTCTTTTCGAATCCTAATTCCTCTCCCGACAACTGAGAAAATGAGATTTCACAGAGTGGGGTGGTGGGTTTTTTTAATGGACAATTAGTCATGGAATCAATCAATATTCCTATTTCTTTGCCTTTCCGGCTTTAGGGCAAAGTCTTCCTGTAATTATCAGGAGAAAAAGGGAGAGTTTGTGGCCTCTCTACGTGTTGTCGGTGCACATATTTTTTCTCTCCTGCCGGCCTCGAAGTGCAATCTTGGGGCGAGACTCACCCCAAAAAAAGTGTGAAGCTGAAACCTTTCTCGTCTCACACTTGGGAGTCGGGGAAAAGTTGTACAAACTTGAAGGGCCTGATTTTTCACGCCCGCTTCCAGCCGTGGGTGGCCCCGGGAGGGATTTGAGGCGCAAAAATTATATCCCTGTAAAACAACCCAGCCCAACGCTGCTGCGTGGTTGTGCGTTGTCAGTTTTAAGCCCTTTTGAGATGCAAAAGGGATTTTTTTTTAAATTTTATTTTGATTTCCTCGTTGGGGGAAGAAACTGAGCTGAATCTGAGATCTCTTCTTGCACGTTGCAAGCCCAGGCTTGCAAATTTGTGATGCGTTTCTGGATTGTGGTGGGAGAAATATATATATATATATATTTCCCCCATCGCCCAGAAAATTCAATTTAATTTATCGAATTGAACCCTTGCCTAAAAAAGTCCACCAACCAACAGACACGAACAGTCGTTAAAAAACGATCCCAATTTTCGACCCCGTTGTTCCCGGCGTCTCCTTATTTTTCCCTGCATTTCATTTCATTTCAGACCTTGGGAAGCTCTGCATTTTATTAATTTAGATGTCAAGATATATTATTCAGAGATGCTTAAAGGAGGACTTAAGAGAGGGGGGGGTCCTTCTCTCCCCCCCCCCAACTCCCATGGAAAGATGCATCTCATTTTGCATCCTTTTGGAAGAATTGGTTGTAGGACATGCACAGGGCGGTGAGGAAACCGGTATATTCCTTAAAATCGATCTCGTCGTCGTGATTCTTATCCAGGCTTTCCATCAGCTTGTCGATCCCGCGGTCCTTCATTTTCTGCAACGAGGGAGGGAAAAGGTTCTGGGTTCGAGATGCGCCGCAATATCGCCCGTCGGACTATTACGATCTTCTCAGCAACGAATTCCGGGAGTTTTGTTACCCGATTTTCTTTGCTTTTTCGGGATGTGTGTGTGAACTTCCCAGGGCTTAGTGCCAATTCCAAACTCAGCCCGGGGCTCTAGTCCTCATGATCGCGAGACCCAGAACGCTTCCGTCAGACCCCGAACGCTCCTCGACTTACGACTTGGCAAGTTCCCAAAACAGGAATTGAACCCCTGTACCCCAAAATTCCCCGCCTTCCTCCGAGCTCCTTTGGCGACCACGTTTTTCCGTGGCTCGGCCACCGATCCGCCTTTACGACCGTTGGCACGGACGGGACTACGTTTTACGACGCAGTTCTCTGGACCTCCAGTTTCCAGTGGGGGGAAAAAAAAAACCCATGGTGAATGGTGGCTTCCCTTAGTGACGGCCGCATCCGTTTAACGACCGCCACTGGGAAAAGGGCGCCCAATCGGGCACGATATTGGAGGGGGCATCCCCTTTGCGACCGAAATTACAGGCTGAACGATGGTCCGTAAGCTGAGGACAACCCATAACAGGTAAAACCGACCTTCCTGGTCCTTGGAATCCTGAGGACTAGGAACTTGAATCCCCCTCCCCAGCCTGCTTACCTCTCCCAAAGCCAGCTCCTGTTTGACCAGCTCTTTCAACTCTTGTTTGCTCAAAGTCAATTTGTCGCCTTCTCGGCCTGAATATTTGTGAAAAGTACACACCAGGGTGGCCAAGGCTTTTTCCAGCTGGGTCTCCATGGGTCAGGGGTCACCAAGGACGATCTGGAAGAGGAGAAAGGAAAGGGGGGTCTCTCAATTGCACACGGAGATAGGGGAGGGGGGTCGCATCAAATTTTACTTTTCTGCATTCCCCGAGAATTATTTCTGCTCCTGCATTGAATTTCCAGCCTCCTAATAACCCGGGTTTTTTTTTCTTTCTATCCAGCGTTCTCTACTTCGTCATTTCTCCGTGTTAGCAAACTTTTTAAAGGCCTGTGGACTGCAACTCCCAGAATTCCCCCGGCTGGGGAATTCTGGGAGTTGAAGACGTCAAAACGTCTCTTAAAAGTTTCCAAGGTTGAAAAACACGACGGTACTCGTTTTAAATGCCACTTTTAAATGCCTTTTTTTTTTTTTAAATGCCACTTTTTCTATTTCTATTTAAATTGTTGCCCGATGTAAGCTATTTTTTTAAAGGTGCTTTTTCCCCCCTGGTGTAAGTTTTTTTATTTGGAATTTGTCCGATAAAATCTTAATTTTTTTCTTTTCTTCCACATTTGAGCATCTGAGATTCTAGCAGCTGCCATTACATGTAGCAGTAAATATGCATTCTCTTTATTCATATTTTACGACCTTTCTTGCCACGTTTGTTAAGTAAATCACTGCAGGCCTTCACAGGGGTTACAGTGAAGCTGGCTTTTCCGTTGATTTTAACTTGTCAGAAGTTGCAACAGCCGATCACGTTACTGTGGGATGGCCAAGCATCTGAATTTTGATCACGTGATCATGGGGAAGCTGCAAAGATGGCTACTGTGAAAAACAGTCATGAGTCAGGTTTTTTTCTGTGCCATTGTAACTTTGAACGGTCACTAAATGAACCGTTGTAAATTGAGGACTGCCTGTGGTGGTTTTTGGCAAAACTGTCATAAAAGGGGGTCGCATGACTGCCGGATGCTGCAAATGGTCATAAATGCGGAGCGGCTGCCATGCACCCGACATGCAGTCATGTGACCGTGAGGGTGGGTTGGCAGCGGTTGGAACCAAGTTGGTAAGTACTCACTCAGTACCCAGGTCTGTCGTAACTTCAACCAGTCATTTAGTTAAGGACTCATTCGGCCTTATGACGTAGCCCAGAAAGGAAACCTCGCCAGTTGAACTAATTCTACTTTATCGTAAAACTAGCTGATAACCCGGCGTTTCCCAGGTATTTATTTATCCCAATGCTGTAGTCAGACCTCATGCTGTTGTACTGTCTGTGAAGCTCTAGATGTCGTAGCTCTATG
>JANHJO010001815.1:402152-413359 GCA_032468235.1 Pseudoxyrhopus heterurus | reverse complement strand
AACGGAGATGAGCACAGCCCCCTACAGTCGGGAACGACTAGCACGTATGTGCAAGGGGAACCTTTACCTTTAAGTCCATATATTTTCCATAGGCTAAATAAATAAATAACATCCATGCAGATTGATGGGAGGGGGGAAGATTGTTAAGTTTCCTTTGCATAGCCCTTACTATCACCTTGATTAATTCACTTAGCCATGCTTCTTTTTTTTCAGGGAGTGTGATTTTGGTCTTCTCTTCGCAATTTGGGATGCATTGCTGGGTTTAGGAGTTTGTCTAACTCAGGCTCTGGATCAGCTGACTCAGCTGCACTGTGTCTTTTTAGCAATCTCTTCAGCTAATTCCTGTATGCAGTGTAGCCTCAGTGGCTGAGGCTCTTCAGCTTCTGAATCTGAAGACTCAGACTGATTCCTAACACTAAAGGATCTATCTAATAGGAGTTGGGCAGGTGTGCTCTCTTCATTGAAGTCTGTACAAGTTCATCAGCCAGAACAGTCTTAGTGTCATGTCCAAGTCTGAATCTTTATTCTAAGGGATCCTGTCAGTCCACTTTACCTAGAACAATTTGCAATTGAAGGCCCATCAAAATCTTCCCCTAAAAGAAGTTGAGTAACATGACCGGTTGAGAGAGGGCCTCTTAAGAACTCAACCCCTTTTTCATTTACTTCCTCTATCAGAGAGGCATTAATAATATCCATTCCCCGCCACCTCCCTCCTGGTTGCCTAATTCACCTAAAGGGTGTGGATTCATCCCACAGGTTTCATAGCTCATACTGCAAAGTATCATATACACTTTCTTGTGGTCCATTGTTCAAAAGATAACATTGCCAAGACATTGCTACAATATTATCTGCATATGATCTGGGAAATACTGACAGCCTAAAAATTCTCAGATCAAATTCTGCTGCTGGATAGTACACCAGCAACAGCCCCAAAGTGTGCCCAACTTCAGATATAGACACTGACACTCAAGTTATTGCCAAATTGGAATAAAATCCCTAGCAGCACGAGTCTTCTATTTTTAGGTATTCTGACCATATGAAATAATGAAACTCCGGGGCTTGTTTCTGTTCCCTCATGGTTCCAGAGTAGATGAAACAGATTTGTGTGCTGAATGCTACCTATTATTAAAACTGCAGAAAACTGGGCCTATTCAATATTATTAATAGCATAAATTCCTGCGGGAAACAATGGAAACATTGCTCTATCTAACTGAAAAATTAGATTAAGTTAGAATGTACTATCAAACCTGACAGTTGTCTTTTCAAGTTTTTTAAATAAACTTCTTCAGTTAATAGAGTACTGAAAGTGCTCAACTCTTTAAAATGTCTTTCAATTAATTAATCCGCACTGTGATTTGGTTTTTTTTAAAAAATAATCCCTTTATCTGATTTTAGAAGCTAATGTTCCTTCCTCCTTCCTTTTCTTCCATAGCCTTATACCACATGCAAGCATAACAAAAGCAACTTTGTTGTCCCAATTGCTGGCTGAAGAAATAATGGAACACATATCATTAACTTTACAAGATATCAAAGTACACTCAACACACCCATGTACATCAAGATTCAACAAACCAAAACACTGTCTATACGTCAAGACTACTAATATGAATATTTCTGTATAAAGTACAGGCATACATGCAATACTTACATGCAAAATAAATCAGAGTCTCTCTCTCCTACATGAACTCTAATTTCCCCATAGCAAAGTCGCTGTTTTTTTTTTAATGGCAGGAACTTGGTAGGCTGCCAGGCATGAAGCTTAGAGCAGGTTTCTTCTGTCTGATCATGTATTTAATTGTATCCCCACCCCCCACCTTGAATCTAAAGCATTAAAAGCTAGGACATGACTGGCAAATGGCTAGAAAAAAGAACCCGATTACAACACAAAATTATTGCTCAATTGTACTGCTCCGAACAGTCAAAACCCTCAAAACTAGCTCTTGAAACCATTGTGTTCTGTTATACAAAGTTTGCAATTGAATAATTTTGCACATCTCTAGTGACGGCCTCTGTGAGGAAAATGAAGTTGTACAGGATTCTTCCTTTACACTTCATTTCCAAATTTTAGACAAATTCTTCAGCAAATTGCTTGGTATTTTTTGTTGTTTTAGAACTATTCAAATAACTTGAGAGCTTAAGAATGTAGAAATATTTAAATTTCATGTAAATTGCTATAAGGAAATGATATATAACTATCCCAAAATTAAGTTATGACAGTATGGTTTAAACCAGAGGCATCCACAGGATCCAGAACTTTCATCAAAATGACAAAAACTGTCACACTGTATGCACTAATCCTTTCATGCAAATTATATACAAAAGTTCAGATCTCGTTTTATATCACGCATCATCCCTTCCCCCAGTCCCCTCTGGATGCTTTTAGTTTAAACCAAACACGAGCCCTAAGAGTGATAGATAACTGAAATTACATATAAACCAGGGGTGTCAAACTCGATTTCATTGAGGGCCGCATCAAGGTTGTGTTTGATCTTGGGGGGTGGGGGAGTGGCCAGAGTGGGTGTGGCCAGCTCAATGTCACTCATGTTGTCGCCTGTGGTAGCCCGAGAGCTCTGCCAGTGAAAACAGGCTCCTGAGCAATGTTTTTGGCTGTGACGGCCTCCAGCAACCCGCTGCCAGTGAAAACGGAGCTTGGGAGGGCCACACACAGAGGGTTGTAGGAGGCTGTCGCAGCCAAAACTGAAGCTCGGGAGATTGTTTTCGCTGGCAGAGGCACTGCGGGCTGGTCCTTCACTGTTTCCCTGGCAGCCTCGCGGACCATATTTAAGCACCCCACATGCCAGATCCAGCCTGCGGGCCTTGAATTTGACACCCCTGATATAGACTGACGGAATCAGCCTAACCATTGCTGTGTCTTTCTTTGCATGGAGGTAACTCAAATATGTGTTTGCATATTGCTAGTGATATTGAGCTTGTGCAAAATGCAAAGACTATTAGTACTGTGCACCATGTTGGTTTGTTAAGCGTTGGTACATTTTGAGCAACCTGTGCATGCTCTTTTGCCTCCCGTTGTATTGGGGTTCCAAAATATTTTAAAATGTCAGAACAGAGATAATGTTGTTTTGTGGTTTTCAGTGAGCTTTTCTTATCTTTCTGTGTTGCTAGGCTCCTGCTCAGTTTAATTTTTCTTGACTTGAACCCTGTATATGTGTGACTGTTTCTTTGTCTGGTTGTGAGCTTTTCATTATTTCTTGCTGGAAAAAGAACAGCTTATTTTATGGTACTGTGCAATCTCTTTCCCTAATCAACACGCCATAGTAAGTGAATTATTAAGTGCAATGCTAAGTTGAAATGCAATAATTTCAAAGTAATTTTTGTAATAAAAAAACAATGCTTCATAGTGAACACACAACGTATCTGTACTGGGTAACCAGGCTTCTTCTGGTCTTTCCAGAGAAACAGCAGGCCTGCTCTGTTAAAGAACTAAATGTTTGTTAACTGCTAAAACTAGGTGCTGATAGAAAGACTGTCAATGAACGATTAGCTCCCTTTGTTCTCTGCATGCTGGCTGTATGTCTCAGGGGTTTATTTAACAATACAAAGATGACACTCTCTGCCATGAAGAGGAGGTTCCAATTCAATCTGCTTTAATATGGGCCTCTTTTGTACTGAGCTTGAAATGAAGCACATTATCTATCTAAAGCACACGAGTGCAAATCTAATTAAACTAATTGCAATAGTAACTGACTAAATAATCTAAAGCTTCAAAAAGGTAAGGGTATCAGTCAGCAATAGAATAACTATTTAAGTGAAAAATAAAATTAGAAGATAAATACATCGGAGAAGGAAGAACAATATAATGTAGAAAAACAATTAATACATAGGATTTGTAAGATCTCATGGTAGGCCCTAACAGTCATTACAAAAAAATTATTTTGTTACTTCAGGCAATCAAAAATTTAATTTAGAATCCACTAAACTTACAAAAGATCAAGTTGAATTGCAGCTAGACCCTAAAATTCATGAGCTCAATTCTAAGCAATTCTTTTCTATTTAGCACATTAGCAACTGCAATAATCTTTTATTTGTTCACTGCTAGTGATGCATCAAGTACTTGAGTATACAAAATATGCAGCTATAAAAGCTTCTATATTTATGAAGCAAAATATTTCCCTTTGACAAAGAGCATTTTTCAATATCAGAAAAATCCAGACCAATAAAGAATAGCTCTTAAGAAACTTGGGACCTATAATATGTAGTTTCCTCAATAAACGAAGAGATAAAGAAGTATCATGAAGGAGAGCTATTATTTATGCCAGAATTCTAGTGGTAAGTGCATCACATAAAAGACAAGATTAAAAATACTAGATTACCTATCTGTCCATAAAGTCTCTCCATAACAGTAAGAAAAAAACTAGGTCACAACAAAATAACTATAATTTGAAGAACAGAAGAGAAACAAAATTCTAAAAGGCAAGGTTGGAAAGCTGGACAATTTTTGCCCATTTAATTGCTATTTAGAAAGCATCCAATTTATATCTATTGATGGACACTTTGAACTCATGAGATGACAAGCTATAATATAATATAAACTCATGAGATGACAAGCTACATTTAACACAAAAAACAAATTAGCATTTCCCTGGCTTGGTGCACTAGCCAGTGGGGTTGACCCTAATTCCTGTTTTCTGCTTCAAGGCCCATGTAATCCCTAGCAGAGAAGCTCTGCAACTTTTTTTTTTCAATGCATCTGTTAGTTTGGCACATCATCTGTGACCATGTAGCCCATCCTTAAAACAGATGGGAAAGCAACTGAATCACAACAGATGAATGATAAATCAGGAAATGACTTTCATGTGTCTCTCACTATGGGGTGGGTAGAAAATATTTAATCTTCATTGTACTTGTTTACTATTGCTCTATTCATTTGTCTGTGGTTACCTTCAAATAGTTCACAAGCAGAAGCTAAGGGCTCATTTTAATGATAAAGGCAGTGCGGGATACTACAGATGACAAAAATGCATTATAACTTATGTATTAACAGCTTTAAAAGGTGATCATCGTATTACAAATGGAAATACACTTTCTTACCTGAAGACTTATGATGTCAGCATTACAACTCAAAATTTCCTGCATTATAGCTTTTTTCCTGTATTCCCAGTTCAGTGCCCATGATGGACAATATCCATATAGCTGCCGAGTAGCATATTTATCACACAGAACATTGTAACACATGACAGAGAACAGAGCTGGAGAGAAAAAAAGTTTCACTCAGACCATATATATATATATATAATTTGAAATATTTTTTCTAAATTGTACTCCAATTTATATTTAAAAAGCAAGTATCCCTGTATATCAAACAGATACCAAACCTCACCTTCACCCCACATTGCTGCTTCTCTCGCCCATCTTTAAATCTCACATTACTGTATTTACATTGTTTCATTATTTTGCTACTGTTATATTTACATTTGTTTTTATTCCTCTGTTTTTATTGTTGTAAGCTGCCCAAAGTAGTGTTGTGGCCTGCCAGCGGCCAGCGGAGCTGGCAGCAGACTCAGCCAGTGAGGAGGTTGGGGAGGAACATGGGCCGCTCCTGGAATCTGGGGAAGGCTCTGACGAGTGCTCTGCTTCGGAGGCAGAGATGGGGCTAGGGCCGTCCAACAGTTATCAGCTGCCTTCGGAATCAGAGATCAGTGAGGCAGAAGAACAGCTGGAACCTGTTCCCGATGTGCGCATGCGCAGAGCTGCCAGGAGAAGGGAACAGTTAAGGAACAAGGGTCGACTCGGGAGTAAAGGCACAGGTGGATGGTGGATGGTCCGTCCCATAGGGAATAAAGTGGAGCGAAAGGGGAATGGTGTTTGCAGGAGACAATTAGTTCATTAATTAGGGTGAAGTTTTGTTCGTTCTGGCAGAGCATTGTGCTTGGAAGCTATCGGCCTAGCAACTCTCCAAGCCTGATAAGGTCTGTACTTGTAAATCAATCTTGAAAGACTGTTTGCCAGGACTTTGCTGGATGTGAATGAGAGGAATTCACATTAGCATAATAAAAGGGGGTTTTGTCGGGATGAGGAGTCTGCTTTGTGATTTCGTGAAGCCTAGGTCAGAACAAATAGTTCCACGGTGAGATAGGCAAGAGATAAAGTTAACAAACAAATAAATACTAAATTATGGAATGCAGTTCATATTCTATGTTTTGGTTTAACTGTTGACCAAATCTTCTAAATTAACTATTTTATATCGTAGCTTTTGTGGAATTTATTTTTAAACATCACCAATTTTTGAATCAGGAAAGAATTTAAATGTTTTAATCTAAGTAAAACACATATAAACATACACAAACCCCATTTGACATTTAAATTTGTACTGCCACACAACCGTCTTTAGAATAAATTGCAAAACTTTGCAAAATATTTTTTGTAACAGCCAACCCAAGGCCACTCTATCTTAAGAACTAAAGAAACTTTTTTCTAAAAAAAAGATAACGTTTATACTACTAAATATATTACCCTATTTCAGACTTAAAATAATTGAAGTTTTGTTTCATGATTAGCCTCAAGCTACTATATACATATGCATCTCTAAAATGGAAGAACATAGTTGAAGAAATTGGTCAAGCAAAGCTATTAAAAAGATCGCTTCACCATTACCTGTTGGTCTTGTCCTATCTGGTTCTTGCAGCATAATCCAAGATCTGGGAGGAGGCTGTTCTGTTGAAACTAATGAGGAAAACAAAAATATCTCAATAATAAAAGAGTATTTATGATAAAGAATACACATATAAGTATTTGGAAAGCACTACTTACTTCTTTTTGCAGTACCTGCCAGATTATCAAGCAAATAATTCAGTAGCCTTCTTGTTCCATCTGGTTCCTGATAAAGATTCAGAATGTCCTGTGTAAGTGGGTTTCCTGTAGAAATGTTTAGACAAAAGGAAGAATGAAAGCTCAAGAACACAGTTTTAAGTGTTTTATTATTACAGCTAGTATCTGGGAAATTCAGCTCAAAATACCAGAGTTCAAGTCATTACTGAAAACCTGAGGTTCTCACTTCATAAAATTATCAGTAAACCAGATTGGAATCAGTTAAGGGGAGTGGGGTGGAGAAAAGAGATTCAAACACTACTTTTGTTCAGGCATGACAAAAAATAAGACTGATTTAGTGCCTTAAAAAGGGGAAATTTTAAAATAGAAATAGAATGCAGTACAAAGATATTTATGAATATAATTTAAAGCTGCTTAAATCTAGTCTTGTTTATTTCATATCAGACAGAAAGTGATGTCTGCTGAAAGTAAAACAAAATGAAAAATGGAGAAAAAGTACAAAAGGGAAAACGCATACCTTTCAAACCCAAGGTCTGTAACTGGAACAGTTTTCCCAGCTCAAATGGTAGAACTCGTAACAGGTTGTTATTTAAATGGAGTTCCCTGATATAAGTCACATAAAGAAAAAAAAGTAGTAAGATAATATATTTATTTAAACTAAACCTTTCAGTGAAAAAATAGAAACAATATTAAAGCACACACCAAAAAGACAAGAAGCTTGAACCATGAGGATTAGGAATATTGGATACTAGAGAAAATAATGATTAATAAAATAATACTAAACACGATGAATTAAAACAAACCCGCTAGTGTTCTAAACATAATCTTATTACACTATTAAGAAAGTAAAACAATGAAGCAATTATTCCTAAGCCAGCATTACTAATCAAAATTATTTAAGGAGCTAATACACTAAATAGTTTTTAAATGGTAGCCAAATGACAATGACTGGCTTAAAGTCACCTCAGAGGATTTCATGACTGAGTGGGACTTTGAACCCAGATCTCCTAGTACTAATCCAATGAACACATATTATAACTCAAAAATGCTTATTCAAAACTATATAAAATTCATAACCATTTCTTACTTCAAAGGAAATAAATTAGATCTTTACAGAAAACCAGAATATTTAAGTCCTGACTTTTACCCATTGCCCTTCTTGAAGGAAAAACATCATTTGTATCCATTTATATACTACTAAAAGTCTCATTTCATTTATCTGTTTGTAACCTCAAGTTAGTCAAAAAGGTGCAGGATATCAAGGTACCTAAAATCCACTAAGTTAAAGAATGTTTTAAAAATCTAATACCCATTACTCCTGTGGAATTCAAATGTCTGCAATGTTCAGATCAATTTTATTTTCAAAACGGTGGCCATTGCAGGGTTTCTGTGGTTATGTGATTGTGATTTCCAATGCTCCCTGTCAGCTTCTCACACGCAGTCAATGCGGAAGCCAACAGGAAGTTAGACATCACTCTCATTCCCACTGTTTTGCCCACCTGTGGCCATTCTGTTTACCTGTTTTGGTAAGAACTTTAGGACTTATTATTAAAAAGTTTGTTTTCAATGTGATTATTTTTGTATTTATGATATATACTGTATATATATATTTTTAGATGATCATGAGATCGTCCAGCACTGGGATAAAAAAAAATTGATAGGCCTAAAATTTAATGTCCTTCTGGTCACACTGCCCTACATTTCTCTCAAAGGATTAGTCCAGTGGATCACAGGGTTATCTAGTATTGTTTGAAAAGGAAAAAGACTGGACTCATTTTTATCCCAAGTATTCCAAATAAAGTCCTTTCAAGCAACAATAAAATTGTAAGTGATTTAAAATATATATGCTCAGTATTGATGGAATATGTTGTTTTATTATAGAACTCACTGAAATCAAGTAGGGCTATTTACTACTGCACTACTCATAGTGCAACCTACAACACAGCTCCAAAGATAAAACAGGAAGAAACAAAACTAGGTATTATATGGATAGATAGTGGATAGGACTGGACTTGTGCATCAATAAAGATAACTAACTGGGAAAGTACAGATAATTTGAAGAGGTTTTCACAAGAAAACGTTGAAGCAATGCATAACCCAAAGTGCCCAAAAGGAAAAGTGGCTAGGGAGTGGGAGAAGAGGTCAATATTCAGAGTATTTATCTCTTACTAGCAGATAACCCGGCTTCGCCCGGGTATTTATGCCTTGAGCAGGGAATGCTACAATTCCCAGCGTTCTTTGCCCGATTTACATGCCTTGCCTCTATTGTCTGGATTGGTCATTGCTGCCTCGTCGGCTGCAGAGGCCTGTGCACATGCACAGTAGAGTGTTGGTGGGGTGTGTGGAGTTCAGCAGTCTTTTTGGGGGGCAAAGAAGACCCAATGTCATTCCTGACCCCCCCCCCCAGTGCTTGTCTCCAGAGTGCAAGGTATGTGCCTGTCAAATTTGGGCCAGATTGGTGCAGGCATGGAAGAGCTTATTCGGGACATACCCACAAACATACACACCCACAGTCTGTTTTATAGATATAGATTACCTCCCCCTTTCAAATATGTTACTATTTCTAATAGTTACAAAATGTACTATTCGTCTTATTAATGAAATACACATAGCACATTTCAGTCTGCAACTAATAAGGAATCAGATCCACTAAGTTTAACACAGATTAATAAACACAGGGAAACTGAAATCTCAAAAAAAATGCTTTAGCTTTGATTCGGTGTATATTTTCACAGCAACTGTACTGGAAGCTTTCTGCCAAATCACAATGTCAAAGGACACAGAACCTGAAATGATTCCACAATGGTCTAAACTATTGAGTTACCTGAGTGACACCATGTTTCCGAGCTCAGCTGGTAAACTGCGAATCTTATTAGATGACAGATCCAAATAAATCAGGTTATGAAGCTTGGCAATATCTGAAGGAATACGGGATAAGGAATTGTCACTGAGATGCAAAGCTGTCAAGTGGGTCAGTGACCACAAGGATGAACTCAGGCTTCTGACTTTCCCTAAAAAAAACAAAAGGATACAGCTGTTTTAGATCACTTCCACTTCTAAAATGTTGAGGCAAAGCAGCCTCCAGATCTTACTTAGTTCCAGCTTCCTTTACACACTGGCCATGCTAGTTGAGGCTGCTGAGAACCATAGTTCAGCAATGCCTGGAGCAATCAAATGGTTCTTCAAAGCAACATTACAAAGAAAAGCAAATTTGAGCATAAAATTTAAAGCAGGTGTGTCAAACCCGGGTAATACAGCCGCAGAAGATAATAAAAAATTGGGGGGGAAATACAGGTAGTCCTCAACTTACAATAGTTCAATAGCGACTGTTCAAAGTTATAACAACACTGAAAAAAGTGACTATTTTTCACTGTTATGACCTTAGTAACATCCCCAGGAACATGTGATCAAAATTGAGATGCTTGGCAACGGGTTCAACCGGGTTATTTACTTATCAACTGCAGTGATTCACTTAACAACTATGGCAAGAAAGGTTGTAAAATGGGCCAAAACTCACTTAACAAATGACTCACTTAACGACATAAATTTTGGGCTCAATTGTGATCGTAAGTTGAGGACTTCGTATAAAGAATGTTTGTTGTTTAAATACAGGTAGTTCTCAATTTGCAACCACAATTGAGCCCAACATTTCTGTTGCCAAGTGAGACTTTTGTTAAGTGAGGTTTGCCCCATTTTACAACCTTGCTTGTTGCTAAGTGAATCACTGCAGTTGTTAAGTTAGTAACACAGTTGTTAAGTAAATCTGACTTCTCCATTGACTTTGTTGGTCAGAAGGTGACAAAAAGGGATCACCCCTGGACACTGCAACTGTCGTAAATATGAGTCAGACCCCGGGACACTGCAACTGTTGTAAATATGAGTCAGACCCCGGGACACTGCAACTGTCATAAATATGAATCACATGAGAATGGGGGTGCTCACTTTTTTCAGTGCTGTTATAATTTAGGTCACCGTTGTAATTCGAGAACTACCTGTATTAGCCGCCCAGATTTGCCCTTTGGAAGTTGCTCTGTCTCACTTAGTAACAGAAATGTTGCACTCAATTGTGGTTGTAAGTTGAGGAACTACCTGTATTACAACTGAATATATCACATGTTCACTGGTACAGCACCCAACACGGATAGATTAAAAGAATGTTTGCTCCAGTCCCCAAAGGAATGTATATTGAATATTTTGCTAGTAACAAGTACGTGCCTATACTTTGACATGGTCATTTCTATATTCCATATCACTGGATAACCATCAGTAGCTAGCATCAAAAAGGTCACTGAGCTTTTCAAATTGATTTCTCTGAAACATCCAAAAATAACTGGAAACACTTGGCTTAATTCAGAGATAATAGTATAATGGTACTTTGGTTCATCACACTACAGCAGGGATCTCCAACCTTGGCAACTTTA
>JANHJO010001815.1:382072-392118 GCA_032468235.1 Pseudoxyrhopus heterurus | reverse complement strand
GAGGACAGGAAGGCCTGGAGGAACGTTGTCCATGGGGTCACGATGGGTCGGACACAACTTCGCAACTAACAACAACAATTCAATGCACCAAAAATCATTTTACCTTATAATAAATCATGATTGATTACATTACCGGTACTCTTAATTCTGAGCATGGCAGTCCCGAGAGTATGACAATTCCAGTTCGGTGAAAGTTGCATTCGGAAATATCTTTAAAATATGCAACCTCTGTATTTTAAATAAATTAGCTCTATGTCAGTAAAAACTAGATTTCAGATGTAAATACTAAATTCCAAAGCAACTACAATATAGAGAATGCAATATAGCTTGCTAAGAGAAATAAAGAGCTCATTCAAACAGCTCAGCAAATTCCTAGCTATCTTCAATTTTAAAAATAGATACAAGTGATTGAGACATTAGATGTTTAGCACCCATTAACTTTTTATGAAAGTGATTCTTATGTGCTATCATAAAGCTCTTATTATTTTTTTCACTTCAGTAAGTCCAAACAGAATCCTATTAGAGCACTAGCTTCCTGAAAAGAAATTCTCTTTTTAAATATCATACGGACACTGGAAATGTTATACCATATAATAGCCAGGAATGAATGTTTTAAAGGTATTTTTGCAAAATAATTATTTGTTCTGAATAAAAAGAATGAGGAGCATCAAGTGTCTAAAAGTGCAGGCCTAGCTTCTTGGTACCTTAGGTATATTTACAGTATCCTATGATCTTTAAGCAAAGATTTTCTCACTAAAGCCCTATCTCCCAATTGATATAAAGCTTCCAAATTTATACAATATTTACCAGCAAAAGTGTGCCAGAATATTAAAGAAATTTCACACTTCTCTGGATTTTACACCCCGATGTTAGTTTTGCAGTATTCCAGTCTAATCCACATTGGAAACCACATATGCTGATCACTGGGAGAGTTGCAAACCACATTAATAAGAACAAGAACAAATCTAGTTAGAGTAATGTTCTTATTTAGAATAGAAGAAATTTGGGCAAATCTGCTAAAAATTGGAAATTTTAAGAGCTTATTTGAACTGTTTTAACTACTTACAGCAGAATATTTGCATTCCTACCATTTTTACTGCTAAACACCAAAGATTTTCAAATAATTCATATTTATTGGTGAAGTAAGTTAAGCCTTTTTAGACAATAAAAAATATACTCAGATATTTGAAAGTCAAGGTCACCATCTCTAACATTTTCAAGAATTGGAGCTCAATCGCTGGAGTGAACTATTTTTACAATAAAACCTATTAATGTAATACAATTTTAAATTATGTTATACTTCATTTTCTTTTTAGCCCTTAAGAGTTAAAATCCAGTTGTTATGAACCTTATAATTCATTCACTTAATGATCTCACAAGTGGAGAAGGATATTGCATTATTCCGGATTAAAATACTTAACACAATGTGGATATTGATACTTGTAATGAATGAAGAAAAATGAATTGGATCACTAAGATGTAGAAGTAATAGGACCATGAGCTGGACCCAAGGCAAGCAACATTAGGAAATGGAGGTAATACAGAATGCCTAAAACAGCAAGCTGATTTGCACAGTATGTTTGGCTGTAAATTATCCTGGTTTAGCATGATATGTGAACCTGATTGTTGGTAAAATATAATTTATGGCTTAACAGTAAACCTTCACAACTGTGGCTTATACATTAAATCGTGGTTAGGCAAAGTATATTTTGCATATGTAAATCTAGTCAAAAGCTTCACACAATAACAGAAGCCAAAAACTAGCAAACCACCTTATAACTTAGCATGATGCATGAACTCAGCATGATGCATAAGACAGCCTGTCTAGAAGAGATAGTGATAAAAGAAAAACAATGTCCTTCTGCCGTTTTAACTTTAAATTTCACCAGGTCACTTGGGAGAACAGTCAACAAGAAGAGTGGAAATATCAAACAAGTGATAAGTTGAAGTGATCTATTACACATTAGATCAATAGGTCAACCAATCCAACTGGCACATCAATCAGATCATACAGTAGCCTAGTCAGAGGTTGAGAGCTGAAATCAAGAGTACATGTAAATCAACAGTACAAAGAACACAGGGTGAAACAAGAATTAGCCCCTTTAGGTCAGTCATTATATGGCATATATAATTTCTAATATGCAAACAACATGTGTAGAATGCAGTTATATCCCTATAGTATCTTAATAGCTCAAGTATTTCAAATAACAATATATATATACATTCTCCGTCTTCATCTTTCCCAATTGCATAATTGTCATCTGGCAATTGTTCACAATTTCAAAGGCATTTTCTCTGAAAAATATTTTAAGATTCTTATCATTTTCCATATCACAAAAAATATAATACTACAAGGAAAATAAGCATATAATTTTACATACACTGACTGCATTCTCAGTCTTTAAAATTGTTAATATATAAGAAATTCTTCCAATCAAAACAGGGTTGTTGTTTTTCTTAGTGTGTTTCTTGCTTGGTTACACAGATTGCTTGACTTGCATTGTGCCCATCTAGTTCTTTCAGTGAAGCTTATCCATGCATGGTGCAGTGAGGAATTTTGATTCAGCCAGTTTAATGCAGTGCTTGACATTGATTCGGATGAGAGGGACTGACTATGCCAAGGTCATCCAGCTGGCTTCCATGCCTAATGGAGGACTAGAACCTATGTCTTTATACTCTGCATCCAGCACATTATGCCATGCTAGGTCTCATGTTTCCAATCAGAATTTTAGGATGAACTGGTCTGCAAAACCAAACAGATTTTCTTAAAACAGTTAACCACTGAAAAAGCACAGGGAGTATGTCTATATAGGAGATTCCTAAGAAGAAAAACACTTTTCTATTCTATTTCACATATAAAGTTTGTGCTTTTATTTTTACGGGTAGAAGTTTTGAATACAGTTTTCCAGAGATGAAGAACTTACATGGAACTTTGATAAATTCTATGGGATCACATCTACTTGAAAACTAGTTTTCTTTTAATCAGGCCTGCAAAACAGGTTGCCAAATAATCTAAAACAATTATAAATTATAGAACTAGGAGATGGTTTGATCATGAGTATGTGATGGCTAAAAGAGCTCTACTCAGTGCTTGTAAATTGTTTCAACAATGCAATGCACAAATATCTACCGCCATATTAAGAGTCAAGCCGGAAATTAGTCTGGAATCTTTACATAGGTCAAGCGGGCAAGGTCTGACACCACCACCTCTTGAATGTCATTGACATAGTCTGGCCCAGGTGCAAATCATCAGTATGGGAAGATTCCTGCAAAATAGGCATGAGCAATAAAGTACTCTTTATTGAGTTCTCCATGTGTGGATCTGGTTTTTCATGCCTGACATTTGCTGGTTTTAAATTGGCATTTGATTTGATTTCAAGGCCTCTCCTATGGGCAGAACTCAAATGTTTTGTTATTGTTTTGGGGTTACTGTTTCTCAAAGAGATTATATACTGACTCCAGAGTATGCTATGACATTCAGGATCTACCATCTAAGCCAATTTCAGCACACAGAAATGTTGGGCATGGATGTATCATTGTGTCTACCCTATTTAATGTATCATGAACTCATTGCTAAGGAACTCTAAGACCCAAGCTTTCATCCCCCCCAGAATTGCACATGTGAATGTCCCTTTATTACTTCATGCAGATGATGCAGTCATTATTTCCCCACTACAGTTAGCCTTAACCACACTCTTAACACCTGCAGGGAATATCAACTTGTGATTAACCGCTAAAAGACCAAAATAACAGTCTTTGTTAAAACATTTAGGAGTCTCCACTGGATAAGATGGCCAAGAGACTGAGCAGGAGAATGTTTTTTGAATACTTAGGTTTGATCTTCAAGACACGGGGCCATGGAGTGAATATTTAGCCATTCTAAACTTCTTTCACACTAAAGACGAAGAAGGTATCCCTGTGGCTTTAAAACTATTACCAGCTAAATCTCTGGCTCAGCTGCTTTATGGTTCCCAGCTAAGTCCTTACCCAAATTATAGGTAAATGGAAATGGTGCAAACTAAGTTGATCAGAATTCTGTTCCATGTCTCAAAATGCATATCCAAAAGTAGATTAAGAGCTTGGTTATTTATTATTAATTACTGGGTCAAGTGCCATTATATTACAGTGGCTTCCATTGATTCCATCCATCCTATCTGATAAACTACATGGTTAAAAAACCCTTCCTTCCTGTGTCTTTTCTTTTGAGTTCTCACAGCTTTTTTTAATTTATTCAGACTAAAAAAATAATTAGAGAATGGCTCCTAGACATTGATTATCAGAATAAGAAAGGTCTTATTCCTAAATCTATATAAGTTCAGTTTAATTATTCCAAAGGGAAACCAGCCAATTATATAAATTCATTAATCTCCCCATCACAATTAAAGTTCTTTTTAAGAGCCAAATTCAACAGCCTTCCCTCACCAGCTCTATATGGGAAATTTAATAAAATTATATGCCTAGCTGAATCTACCCTTTGATGAGGGTTCAATTGAACCCATCTACACTGTGATATTCAAAGAAGTCTAATCTTCCGTCATCCTATGTTCCAGGTTGGCCTGAGGAATTTTAAGACGGTTTTCTTCTGTTAGATATGAAAAATCCCTGTTACAGTAAAATAAGGGATTAACATCAAATCACAACTTTTTGCTTTTTCATAATAATATGAACAAGCCATTTCTATAAAGATCTATCGGTCTAATTGGTCAAACCCAAAGTCAAAGTTTCATTCTTTTTCACATCAAGCACGAAGTTCAGAAGCGGTCTCCATGTGGAAACAAAAGTAGAGAGAGAGTAACAGAGTCAGAAGTCAATGCTTCTTTTTCTTTTTTTTCCTTATCTTTCCTCACTTCTCCTTCCCCTTTCCTGCCCCACTGCTTTCCTATTTACTTCGTATTTTGTATTTTACATTACTTTATAACTCAATAAAAATGTTAATGATGAAGATTAAAGAACTGGAAAAAAATATATAGATATGAAAATTCCAACCAAAGTGGACTTGTAATTAAGTTTTGTGTTATAGCCCTGCATGTGCATAAACAATTGGTCTCGAGCTTATGTTAGTAATTACTTTTATATTTGTATCTTTTAATTCTCATAGATGCTGTGATTTATATTCAATTTTTAAATTTTAATAGGATAATTTATGCCTTTTGGTCAAATTATTTTATAAATTGAGTGTTTCCCCTTTTTGATTGAGATACATTTTCTATTCAAGAATTTTAATAATATGCACTGTTGTATCACTTGTTTACTCATAACATATTTGTGCACTTGGTTTTATTGCACCCTTTCTCTACCATTTTTTAAAATTTGGATTGATCATTGACTGAAATAAATGAATCTTATAGAAAAGTACTTGGTCTTTAAGAAGAAAACTTTGCCAAAATGCAAGCATTCTTGGATAAACTACAATATTACTTTTAAAAAAAAAATACAGGAATCTTGAATTGTTTTACAGATAACAATACCTTTTGATACATTGGTGGATAGCAATATCAGTAATGTCTGCAAGACCTGGTCTATTATAGTTTAAGATGGTAAAACACTAAAGGTTTTTTACTATTGTGGTTTACATTGAGTCTTTGACGTTATATTTCCAATAATTAGCTGAAATGAAGAAATCCAGAAAAGTATAAAGTAATGGCAATCTTCAACATAATGAAAACCAGATAATGGAAATAGATCAGTCATGTGTTAAGAAGATATGACATCCAATAAGTCAAGCTATCTTTCACTAGCTTTAATGAACCTACATAAAAATGACCCCACGGTAGAGATCATGTAACACTGAAAAGATTCTTTCAAAAAGCAGAAAACATTATTTTGAAACCCCTAAACCTTAGTAGGAAAGAGCATAACTATAAACACATATACACTCATATAATCATTTCCAATCATAAGTAGTAGAAATAAACTATAGAAAATGAGGAACTGATATTTCAGTAAACAGATGTTGTGGTAATAAACAAGAAAGCTATTTTCAGTGCACAACATAAATGAATTTAGTTTTCTAGCAAAATACAGCCTCAGTTAAGCTTCTTTCCAGACCTAATTATGTTGTAAGTAGACTGTGCTTCAAGCAATTAAGAGAGACAAATAGTATTGTAGGTAAGCGGATGCTGGACAGAAGATTGTCCACATGGACATTTGTGTTTGTACACCTATTACAAAAACAAAACTGGGTAAGTGAAATTAACATTTGGTTTAAGACTCATGTAAAAATTGAAATTCTTTTTAAAGTAATTAAGAAACTTCATATTGTACCATGCAATTTCTCTCTTATACAAAGACCAGAATATTTTCCCCATTCAAATTCTATGTTATCAAATACGGTTTATTATTGATTCTGAAACCTTGTTACACACATTATATAATATCCTAATCATAGGATTTATTAATGGTATCTATACACAATATAGAAAAGCAAGGATGAGTTATTGATTTCTCAATTAATTTGCCAGCAAACTCCTGTAGCAAACACCAGTGCTGCACATTTTTCCCCAATTTGTGGAAATATAGTAAAACATAACAGCTACTGTATTAGAATTCTGAGGTTCAGCAAGCTTCATGTCAACTTTAACAACTGACCACTACAATATAAAAAAGACTTCATATTGCATAAAAGTTGCAATTCCAGTAATCTATTGATGTTTGTAGACTGCTACCAAGGATTACAATATTAAAACAGAGTTCTATGCTATCCATTACTTTTATTTTCATTGACAGTGGGAAAATCTTGTTTCTCAAATGTTAATTATATCAGACCATGATTCATTTTGCTAAAGAAAAATCTGTTTTACTTATTTGTAGTTCTACATTACTGCAGATTCGGCAAGACATCTAAATAAAAATGCAAGCAGTTTTCTATTGATCTTAACATAAGCGATTCCCTAAACTTTACACAAACTTTGCTATATTCGTTTACATGGGGAAATAATTTCTGCTCTGCATCCTAGGCCCAATTTTCAATCCAGCTCCCAAAGCAGGTAAGTGAATACACATCATTTTTTTCATTTGCACTCTTGCCATCTAACACAGGGGAAAGCATCCAGTGAAAAAATAGGGATTCAAATGATTAATTTCATATCCTATATCATATTCTATGATATGAATATATTATCCTAATATCATATTCATATGCAAGTGTATGAGGAAAAACTGACTTAGAATTCCAGTTTTGAATACAAAGCCCAAGTTGTCCAATAAGCATGTAACAAGAAGTGTTCTCATAAAAAATACTAGTTCAACAGTGATTGTTTAAACTTATCAAAATGTTTGCCTTTTTAAAAAAAAAAACCCTAAGCATTAATCTATTTTCAGCCTTTTCAGGAAATATGTTTAGCTTGCCAAAACTAAATTGTTAAATTTATTTTTAAGCCAGACATTTTGGGGAATTATTAATGCTTTTTCCCTGAATAGTCATTTTGAATCGTAAGTGCTTTAAGAATAGAAATTCACAAGTTTTAATATACAGATAGTCCTCAACTTACAACAGTTCATTTAATGGTTGTTCAAAGTTACAACAGCATTGAAAACTGACTTATGACCGGTTTTCACACTTAAGACCATTTGCAGTACTGGCTCAAATTTATGACAGTCGCAATGCCCCGGGATCATTTGATCACCATTTGTGACCTTTTGAGAAGCAAAGCCAATGAGGAAACCAGATTCACTTAACAACCATGTTACTAACATAAGAACTGCAGATTCACTTAACAACTGTGGCAAGAAAGGTCATAAAACGGGCAAAATTCACTTAACAAAAGTTTGCTTAGCAACAGAAATATTGGACTCAATTGTAGTCGTAAATTGAGGACTACTTGTACTTGACTTCCAAATATTTCCACACTTTAACCTAATTTACACTGCAGGATGCTAGTTGTTTAGCCAATCAAGATTAAATTTATTTTTAAATTCATTGTAAATTAATCTAGTTTAAAATTTCCTCATTGCTCCACTAATTACCGTATGTTTTGTAATATTTGCTTAGTATCATACTTCAGTCTGAAGTAACCAGATTGTCTAGAGTATTTTAAGCAGAATGCTCTCACAATATAAGCTAATATATCTTATTGCACTAAGAAATTGTGTGTCTAGCTATTAGATCTGTGTTATATGTGAATCACATCACTATAAATGTGTAAACTATGGATTAATGCAACATATGACTCACTCTCCAGGCTGTAATAAATGTTTCATCTAGGTGAGCGAGATTACTAAAAGAGGGCTGGAATGCTTTGCCCCTGATGGTTCATTCAGTTTCTATTTGAAGACAGAAATCTCATTCATCACAGAAAATAGAAGAGTTCAGGCAATAGTATGAAGGATTTCATCCATCCTCATCTACCAATCTGCTGTTTCCATTTTGGGCATAGATAATGCAAAAGTCCTTTTTATTTGTCTAATGTAAGACCCAAGGAGTTGGTAGCAAAGCTTATAAAGGATTATGCCTTTCCTCTGCTACCAGCAAGAGGTATTGCTACATTAAACACCCAGATAGTGAATTTTTGGACATATTATAAATACAGTACTGTAATTGCTGGTCTTACATTAACAAACTTCACTTTCTAAATCAGTCTGTGATAAAGGGACGATACACCCTTCCTTCCATCTTGCTTTGTAATTTATGATGCATGAGTAAGATAATATTTAAAATCATAGGGTAAGGAAGGAACAAAACAGTCCACAATGGAAGGCAGAGCCAAAGAAAGGAGGCCTGGTTTCTATGCTTCATGAAGAGAAATGGCTCTTTTGGTAAATATATTGTAAAATAGCAAGAAAAAGACCTGCAAAAGACATGTGATCACTTCAACTCATCACCACCAGTGAAAGTCTCTTCCAAGTACTCAGAATACAAGTGTAAATCACAATATACTATACTGTTTCTTCCTATCCTGTTGGATGTTTCACTAGACTAATTTTTATTGATAAATGTTGACAAAGAACAGACCATCATTACCATAAGAAAATAAGAGACTTATAGTTTGAAGGCCAGTAACTTTATAAAATTGAACTTCAAATCATCCTACTGTTCTGCCATTTAGTTCAAGTGGTACAACTTGAGTTCATAACATCACGCCGCATATTCATCTTAGCTAAAAGAATATTTTGTACATAAGTTTATGGATTTCATGAACAAATGTAACTTCATCAGTGCAGTATATACAAAACAAAAATTAAAATGTACAAAATCACACTTGTATTGGGCACATAGTCATTGGAATATGATCCCCCAAATCCTCAGAGAATCCTACATTCAGAAACTGAATCTCAGCATATGGCTACACATTTAAACTATATCTATTTCACACTCAATGAACACAATTTAATATATACAAATTCATTTCATTTAGAAACATTCTCTACAGCTGATTTAACTTTTCCACCAAAGAAAAACTATCATACAACAGTGTCACTGAGTTTAGCTTTTCTTTTACAATGAGAACTGTAAAAGTTTATCATTATGTAAAACCATAATCTCAAGGAATCAAGAGAAAAAAATGAAGACATAAAATACTAAAAAGGTTATCTGTCCATGTATTTATTTTAATATGTCCTTATTTCTCAATGATTCAGATACATTTAACAGACTGAATATGAGCGTGTTCAAAAGTTCAAGAATGTGATACATATCAGTCACCTTTATGAAAATGAACTGATCCAAGAGATTCAGGTGAAAAAGGAATAAAGCTTTAATCCACATGTGAATGATTTCAAGAATATGAATAAATCTCCAGAGAAGGCTTCATACCTAGCAACACACTCCAGAGTCCATTCAAATCAGTAGGGAGAACACAAGGCGGATAGATAATTCTGTAAAATTACTCTAGTGAAAATGTTGATAAATCCCCAATTATGACACCTGCTCTAGGATAAAAACAAATGCAAAATACAATACAATCACCAGTCAATATTTGCAAACCTTACACACAAAACATTAATCCTCTGGAATTTTAAGTCTGTTATCAACTTAATAACGTAATTTTGAAATGCCAAAATTTATAACTATCTGAACAGTTCACATCTTCTTTACTGGGATTTGCTTA